>JANHFX010028779.1:73934-131718 GCA_027560015.1 Chloroceryle amazona
TGGCGACGTGGCATATGTGATGTTGACTGTATGGGCGACGTCGTTAACACTTGTATAGTGAAACAGGCTGTAGAGATGAACATAGGGTTGGGGGTGGGGGGGGGGGGGGGGGGGGGGGGTGTCAGTCCTTTCTGAGTTAATCTCTGTTTAAAACTTAGTGAGTCTTTTCTGACAGTAGCTTTGAAAAGTGTTGCAGACTTAGCCAACTGTTACTGTATTCAGAAATATCATTATGATGACAGCTAATTCCTTGAGCAAGGTGATTTTCATCTGGCTGATGGCTCTTCTTGCAGAGCTCCAAGGTGATCTGTAGCTGTGAGTGCAGAAGCCAATTGGTCACACTTTCTGAAGAACCCATCCAGGACTGTCTGGACAGAACCAAATGCCCTTTATTTAGCACTTTACATAGCAATAGAAAAAAAAAAACAATGAATAAAAGGAAAGCTGGTCTCAGTAAGTTCTCTGGCAGTTAGTTAAGTTAGAGTAGCCTGCACTGTCAACACACATCGCGGAGCAGGGAGAAGTTAGCTCACTCTAATCACTTTGCTACTGTTCAGGCTTCCACTTTTCTCTTAGACTTGACTCACTGACTTGTCAGCTGGCCTAGCTAGCTTGTCATGTTATCTGTTGTGTCTCTCTGACCATTCTGTCTCCCTTCCGTGAATGACAACTTTTTAATTAGGATATTATAGGAGGCTGGACCAGGCTGCAGGTCTCTGTTGGAAACATCACTATCCATTCTCAAGATGAACAACTACACTGCCTTATATCCCATGTGATGTGAGCTCACGTTATAGGAGCTAACTTTTACAGTGAGATTTTTATTTTTTACGAAGAAAACATTTTATTTTTATTTTATATTATTCCCCTCCTCCACAGAGATCTGTTATTTAAATATTCAGCTGCCTGTCTCATTTCCTAACATGTAATTTGTCAGGAAGTGAGTTTCCATTAAATTCTTGATAATTAGCACACATGGACTTTGATAGACATTTTTCTTTTTTGCAACAATATATTTTTTTTTTTAGCTCATTATCTGCATGAAAGATCAGTCAGATAAATTCCTGTCTATCAGACATCTCTATCTTGGCTCATTTTTATCCAATTTGAGGTCCATAAGTACTGCAATTAATTTCTGCACTGGATCTCAGGTTTTACATGGGTCACAGGTGAAATGAGTTGGGAAGACTGTCTAGAACATGCTAAATGTTTTCTCCTTCCATGCTACCTGTTCTGAAAGTTTCCTTTTCCCTGTTTTCTATGCTAAGGAAGGGAGCAGGAGTGTAGGCCAGGTCAGCAGTGGGGTAGTACCTAGAGAGCCCTAATCCTTTAAAATGTGGTATCAAATCCCCCCTTCGGAAGGGACTGGCAGGACTTAAGGCAGCCTCTCTGTGTACGTTCTGCTTAGTTCTAGCTGGGCTTACTGAGCTCGTCACTATCACAGGCACTGGATTCAACTAATTTTTTATTATTCATCACAATGTGTTCTTTGACTAAATTGGGTTTTCCATTGCTGTTGCAGCTGCTTTTTCAAAAGAGATGGTTATAAATGCACAGCCTCTTTTTCTGAACATACTGCTTAAGAAGCACATGGACGTGGCTGTATTAACATAAAAATCTCTTTTTGCTTAGTTACTCATCCACTGGCCTTTTCTCCCGTGGGTGGTGGCTGTTGTAAAAGAGCTTTTGGAAGTGCAAATACTGCTTCAAGTTTGCAAGTAGTTCTGTCCAACAGCTTGTTGAGATGTTAGAGGAGGAGACAACTGGCAAAAATCCAAGCCCTTACCCTGGGTGACATCCATGGCAACGTCCAGTAAGTTTTGCCCCAGGGTAACGCTAAAGTAAATTATATATTAAAAATGAGGTAGAGAAAGTAGCAAAGAGGAGGTTAATCCCACTAAGCCATGGGCTAGAGCTTTCGGCCATGAGCAGGGAGTGAATCGATCACAGCTGTCTGCAGTGGGCCGTCTGGACACATTAACTTCAAAGGGGTTCTTGGCAGCTATGGGTTCTCTCTGGCATACAGATAGGCTCCAGGAGCAGAGAGAGGAGGAAAGGACACTCAAAGGGGGCAGACTGGGTTGCCCACTTGTCAGTAAGTCAAAGGACATTAAAGAAAAAGTAGGAATTGTCATGGCTCTGCATAAATACATTCCCCTGTTAAAGAGTGTGGAGACTGAGTCACTCTCAGAGCAAGGCAGGAAATCTGAACAGCAAATGACAGAAAAAAACCCTTCTAAAAGTCTTTTTCTGATCAGTCCTCATTGTACATGTGTGCTGTGATCCCAGTGCTTGGTGTCAGATACTCTGTAGCTGCCACCTTGAAACCAGGGCATTTGGAAAGTGAGCCAGGCTCTGCCTGGCCTGCTTTACATCCCTTTGGTCTGGAGTGCAGATGGAAGCATGAGCCAGCTCTTTGGACTTTCCTGGCCCCGAGCGGCATGGTTGTTGATGGGCCTCAGCTCCCCTGTTTGTAACTGATTTGAATCTTGTGTACTTCAAAGGCACTGCTTGAAAAAGATAATCCCTTGCTATGCATCAGCCCATGGCTTCTGGCAGCCTGACTTTGAAAGACGTAGAGCAAACTTTGAAAATAATAGCAGTGGGTGTCGGTTCCTATCCCTTTTTCCCATACCAAACCTTCCTTTTACTGCTGCCTATGTTGTGTGCCTAGCATTGAGAGAAATCAATGCAGAAGTTGGATGTAAGCTAAAGAGCAACTGGTCACACCGTGACCTGACCGTAATTCCAGGACCTTTGCTTCTTTAGGAGTCCTCATTCTGTGTGGGCTGTGCAGACAGCAAGGCAAGCAGAAGAACATAGGTTAACAGGGCTTGAGTGTTTGCTGTTGAATTATTCTCTTTAGATACAAATATTGATGCAGGATGATGGCTGAGGCCATCGGACTTCTGGTACAGGTAGGTGAGCCACTTAAAAGCCACGTGACTGAAAGGTCAGCCAAGGTGCTTTCACGGGTGTAAAGTGGCAGGCAACTTGTAAGTGTGGTGCTGGGGGAGCTGGCTTAGAGCTGCTAGCTCATCAAAGTCAGCACTCTTCCCTTCTCCTTCAGAAGGGGACCCTGTCCTCGTTTCTAAGCTGCTGCAAGCTGAGTGGTTGCTTTTAATAGAGTGTGCACAGAAGATGGTTGTAGGCAATTGAATTAGGGTTGCGTTATTAGTCCATCTGTGCAATATGCTCTCTTTATTGACAATCTGGTTAGAGTAGCTGGAGCTTGTTAGAAGTAAAATGTTTCCTACTGTTGAATTTTGGGAGTTGTCCACCTGTTAAGAGGAAGCAGCACTGGAGAAAGGACTCTCTTTAGACTGAAAAGGGGCTTGGTGTGAACCGTCTGCACTATTTTTCTGCCTTCTGGAAGAGGGAGGCATTGCATGGGAAAGGGTCATGAGATAGCTGGAATTTGCGCTGCAGTTCATTGTGATGTGCACAGTCCCGCTCCAGCTGCCTGTGGTGCAGAGCAGCTGTTGGCCTGGGGGGTTGTGTGCAGGGCTCCAGGGAGAGCTTTCTTTAGCTCACGTTTCTAAAGATTGCCTAGTAGGGTCTGAGCTGTGGCTACCATAAGTCAAAGTTGTTCTCTTAATGTCATCAGGTCCACGAGGTATCTTTGTGAATGGAACATGAGTGCATCAGAGGGAAGAAGCAAGTGCTGCACTGTTGGTTCAGGGAGGTGTGACATGACTTTTGTGGCAAGTTTCATGTGTCTAGCTTTTGCCTATGACAGTAGCCTCACTGAGGTATTTGAGATGGAAAGCTTATCTTCAAGTGTGATCACTAAATACAGCAATTGCTTATGCAACAAATACATTGCTTTTTGTATACAGCAGGTGCATATTGTTGCCTGGGGAATAGAAAAAATGACCAGACTCATAACTTTACCAAAACCATGATGCTCATTTGGGCTGAAGTCTTCTGTGGAATCTGTTGTTTCAGAGCCTGGCTGTCAGTGCACTCCCATTCTGCTCACCAGCATCAGGTGTTCATTCTTGTACACCAGAGATATCTGTAACACTCTAGTCACACATCTTGTAAATAATCTTGATGGATCTTTTCCAGTATTGGATCCCAATAAGTGAGCTTGATTGTCGCGTATTATAAGACAACACAAAATGTCTTCAATATCTGTATCAGTTTATAAGTTCATAGTGAAAACCCCATGCAGAGAGGCAGCAGTGATGACTAAAGAGGGTGTAGGAGTGACTTAGGCAAATAGACATTGAAAAGCTGAAAAAGTGTAACTTGACTGCAGAGCAGTTCATAAGACATGATGTAACTGTATTTAGATCTTGAAATTAACAGGAAGAGGGATAATTGTTTAGGGTCATCTAATGGGGATTCAATTTAAGCAAATAATCCAGTATCAGAATTCTTTGTGATGGGAATATATAAAATCTTCACTCTAAATTAAAAGAGCTTCTCTCGCTTTTTTCCTACAACACAGAAAGTAGTCTTAATGTATGGAACAACACTGCATTACACAAGAGGTGTGTTTAACCCTTGTAAGATTTATATTGTTCTTGTACTTGAGTAGTGAAGCAACTTCAATTTCTAGAAGTCCAGGCTCCAAAGGACATCTCTTGAGCACCCCAAGGGTTCTTATTGGCACTATCTATTTTCAAAAGAAGCAGAAGGAGCTAAACAGCAAACACTTATTGAAACTCAGTACTCAAGTCGGAAAAGTCTGAATTTTAAGCAGTGAATTGTGGCCTGAAGCAACACAGTATGAAAAGAGGAGATCAGTAAGCATAAAAACTGTCTGTTCTTAAGACCGTATGCAGTACTGCAGTGTGCCAGTCCTGTGCAGAAAGTCCCTTCATTGAGAGCTGTGAGACTGCAATAGTCAGTCTATATGAAAATGAGCAACACGGTGTAGAGACAGTCTGCGTTTCCAGAGATCAAACCTTGAAAAGCCAAGGATCACATAAAATGTCTGCATCATGTATTCATTCTCTTTATCTGGAAAAAGGAAGAGTTTAATAACAGAAAGCCAGACTAGGGAATCCATTCCATCCAGTTGCTACAGAGAAAGAAGACTGTGGAATATCAATGCACTTTGAAGTCGGTATCCTGGTAGACCCTGGTGTATTTGTGATGATTTGCAAGTAACCTGACAGTGCATGAAATAATTGTCTTTGTAGATACGAAACAACATTGACATCAACTTTGAAATTTAAATGAAACACGGTAGAGTTCTTTCAGATGCATAACCTTGGCACATTGGCTTTTTTTTTTTTTTTATAAAAGGTTAATTACTTGAACAGGTATTAGTTAAAGAGGTTTCTATTTTAGAACCATGTAAGGATCTGTGTTCTTGAACAGTTACAGTATATTGCTTCCTACCCTGTATACAAATATGATGTAAACCAAAGTGACTTAATTGTCTGGGTGTAAATAATTGTTATTCAGGAAGTGCTTTGTTTGGCCTGTCCTTTTGCCGCTGTGAAATGGAAATCACAAAGCAAATAGAAATATAGTCTCATTTGTTTGTGTGCCGTGTGTGGTACACACAGCAAATGCACAAGCAGCAGCTTTGATAGCCACTTAGAGAGCTCCATTGGTGCCCAGTGCCTTTAGTGCAATTTCTTAGCAACAAATGGTTGTGTTTAAGCAGAAGCTTTCATTGAATAGTTTTGTCTTTTTCAATGTCTCAGGTTTGCTATGTATGGCACCTGCAGATGAGTAAGGAGTTAATAATATTAATAGGTTTATTTATTAAATATTTTTTAGTATTAGGTTTATTTAGTATTAATAGGTTTATTTATTACAGAGTCTTCCCTAGTATGTGATAAAATCTTTATTCAAAGCTATGAAGTCATGGTATTTGATGATCCTTCTAATGCATTTGGTACAAAACCATTTTACCTTTCCAACAAAGACCATTGCTACCCTAATTGCAAACTGTTACACTTAAATAGTAGAATTTATTCTCGTCTAGTCTCGATATCAGCATTTGCTTTATCAGTCTTGTCAGGTGGCATTTGTTTGGGGGGGCATTCAATTTCATGCCATTTTAAGCAATTTCATTGGTAAAGCAGATAGACTGACAGTATGTTTAAATGGAAAATGGAAATTCTCAGTAAAAACTTGTTGAAATATCATTTGAACTAGTGTGTAGTCCTCTGTGGGACATGAGTCTGTGTATAATCCTGGCCCTTTCTGAAGCAGTGTCCTTCAGCAGTCTCCTCCAAGTTGCTTTGTGGAAAAACATTGGGTTTAGTTTTACATTCAGTATCCGAGTTCCCGATTCAATAAGGGAAGTAAATTCACGGTGTAAATACACATAGTTGAGAGCATCAAGGCAAACCTGGCTGCCAGGTGAGCTCTAGCTGTTAGCCAGAGCTAGTCAGCAACACACTGTTTTAGGTAGTTTAAAATCTATGATTTTCCAGAAATCCAACACAACGGTGCCACAGTTCACAGAGGGGGAGGACCAGTTGGATTGCTTTCTGTGGCTTGGCTTGGCTCAGGATGTGCACAGAATCCACGTGTGCTCTGGGGAAAACATTTTCAAGTCCTGACAGCAGTGTACGTGCACGCACATGTGCATGGAAATAAATTGTCTCTTCTGCTATGAAGTGTGGTAGCTTCCTACTGCAGGAATGTTCTGTGATAGGCGACTGAGCAGTACAGAGCGGCTCTTCTCACACGATCCCGGGTGTCCAGGGGATCTGCACCGTTTTGTTCTTAAAACATCTTAACCACAGCTGTGGCGAACATGCTGCACTGCTGGTATGGCCCATGATGCAGGTGTCAGAAGTGCACGTGAGCCATGAAGTATTTCTATTTCAGGATTTCTTACTTTCTCCCCTTTCCTTCTTTTTCTTTGCCCACCTACAGCACAAGGGAATAAATAGGGAGTAAGTCAGGAAATGCTGCTTGGGTTTATTTCTTAATTCCCTCAGTGCTTGATTTCTGAAGATCATGGGTTTATTTTGAAGTGGTTCCTAAGCAAAAATCTGCCTAAAATTCATGCTTCCTATTCTTACCAAGACGTAGGAAACCGTAGGTCTTAATGGAGATGAGTCTTTACGAGATTAAGACTGTATCTCATTGCTTCTAAGTGTGCTTGGGATGTTTTGTCATCTTCAACAATATCCACTAATTTGTAAGGGAAATGACTTCCAGAAGAATCACAGTTCACCTGAAATTCTTTCTAAACATTTCTTTTTTTTAAAAAAAAAAAAGTTGTTAACATGAGGGCAATATCCAGCCTCTGGTGATAATCTGGCTATTTCTCTTTAGTGCATCCATGGGAAATAAAATATTTTGAAAATCTGGCTCCAGTCTGTGCTTGATAAGCAAGCAGAACATACTTCTGAGATTGCTGTTCAGACATCTCATTCCATGTCTTACTGCAGAAATCACTGAAATCAGGAGAGGCAGGAATGCAGCTGGTAATTTGTGCTCGCCAGTTTTTTTAGTTCTCTGGACTTGATGAAAGCACCATCTCAATTTGGTAATACTAACAGTTAAGCCTGGTTTCATTACTGCTTGCACAGACTTTTGTGTAAAAGAGATCAGAAGAAAGCTGGAATTATAACTAAGAACCAGAAAAGGAAGTCGGTTCAGGAAATGGGCATGTCGTGTCCCATAATTTGCCAGTGCGTCTTAGTCCTCCATTGTTGTAAACTTCGTATTCTATTTCTGTTTATCTTTCCTTTTCTCCAAGGCTTGAAACTTGGAATAGCTTTGCTTGTGATATCCCCATCTGTCCCAGCTGCATGCTATTTCTGAGTGGATGATGCCATTTGCAGCGTGTTGCCATACCGTGTAACTTTTGCAGTGGGCAAAGATCCACCAAAGGCTGTGTGGGCAACACTAATATTTATTACCCTCGTGACCTCGCTCAGCTCTCCAGGGGGTTGAAGGTTAGTGCACTAATTTATGGTATCAGTCTACCTTCTGCTGGGGTACTGTTTCAAAACACCTTCAAAACACCTTTCAGGGAATGTCTTGAGTTCAGTCCATTTAAATCACTTCGATATGATTTTAGGTTCAGTAAAGTAAATTTAAGACCAATATAAAATGTCTCTGAGTATTTCAGGAAGAAGAGTTTGTTTGAGCTAGTGTTCATTATGGGAAGATTAATGGGGCTGCTGATCCCATTAATTTGTTACTGACCCTTAACTTCCTATAATGGGTCAGGCATCCCTACTTTAGCTTCAGGAAAAGTTTACTCAGTGAACAGATTCTCATCTTGTTGTATAATATCTTTATTCAGAAAAGTTCGATTCATCTTCAGCATCTGGTTTTAATAGGATCTCTGCTTTATATCCAGTCCTACATCTGTATTACTTGAGCTATAGAGGCAGGTTACACAACTTGGGCAGGGTCCCAGGGCACATCCTGATGTCTCCCCAGTACTATAATGTAACTGTAAAGAGATCTGTGCTTGTGGAGTCATAGATAATATCTTCTTCAGTTTTAATCTATCTTGGGTCATGGCTTTTCTGGTTCATCTGTACGTCTAGAGACATACACGAAATGTTCTGCAGAGTACTTCAAAACAGCCCAGCTTGCCTCCTTGAAAGACAGACCCAAGGAGAGTTAGGATTTCTCTAAAAGTGCTTGTGTCATGGAAGCACTAAAACTCATGTTCAGTGCATGCCCACCATGCAAACAGGTTATGCTGCATTTGTTGCAAGTAAATCTGCTGTGCTGACATTGTTGTCTCATTAAAGCTGCAGTGACAGAATCAGGAATGTAAGCCCTTAAATGTGTGGTTTTGGCAGCAGTCTCACTATCAAAGGGAGGTGTTTCTATTCATGTGTTATTGCAAGAGCATAATTGCTTGGTCTTAAGTGATACATTTCTTCACCTTTCTGGTTTCTCTGCACTCCTGTGACAAATGGAGCCTGCATGTCAGGCTCCCATGTCTGAGGGTGCAGTCCCACAAAAGCATGTGCTGTATGACAGCCATGGTGAACCACACCACCTCCCAGCCCACTTCCCTGGTTTGGTAAATAAAAGTAAAGGGTGCCTTTAGTCCCATTTCCCTGTATATTTGTAACCCCTTTGCCAGACATGTTGTGCGTACCATCTGCACACCCTACCAGCATGCACTGTCCCCTGATGCTCTCTGGTCTGCACGCCCCGAAGGCAGGCAACGCTGTGCTTGTGTTCAACAGCTTGTGCTGTCTTCTGAGCTCTGTGGTTTGCTGAACTGCTGCTGTCCCGTCACACAAGGTGCCTTCTGTCTTGACTCTTTTCTTGTCAGAATGGAACATCATCTGCTACATGGGAAACATGGTCACCCTCATCTAGTTGTTGGGGCTGGTCTTTTGTTGTGCTGCTTACGCTTCTAAAGGCCAAAAATTTCTCATAAACTCCATTACTAATAATTTAATCTCATAAATTCCTGTTATCTAGTGGACCATTTTTATTAAGAATGTTATTTATACACAAACATACAGTGAAAACATGAAGAAGATGTACCTTGCTGAAAGCACGCAGCCTGGAACTTAAAGGGCTCTTTTAAGCCTCTGTTTTAGTCTCTGTATGCTTTTTATCTCTTACACTATAGAGAACAGTTTCCTCTGATGCCCTCTGCTTTGAGTAAGTTCTGCAATTTAACTTCTGGTTGCCAACGTTCTCCCGTGTCTTTTATCTCATGTCTCGTAATTTTAAAGAATTTCATTAGCCACTTTAAGGACATTGCTTTAGCTAGGATCTACTTTACTCTGTAAAGCCTTTTAAAAATCTTTTAAAGCCTAGTATTTCTTAGGCTGTCTCTTAAAAGGGCTGTATTTGGCACTTGAACCAAAAATTCTAGTCTTGCTCAAGTCTACATCCTCCCTTTAACTCTCTGAATGAAAAAGTAATTGCAGAGTTTCCAGGTTCCATACAGGTATCTTTTCTGAGCACCTTCACAGCTCCTTCACTCATACCCATTGGTCTGGACCTCTTTCTCTTGCCTGTGCTCTCCAGGGAGCTCTGACTGCACATCCCATGTCCTGGGCTTTTCGGAGTCTGAGCAAAAAAGAGAAGATGGTCCCAGCTGGGGACTTGCTTTTCATATTAAGTTTTTTCTGCCTCTTAGCTGGAATCACTGTCTCCAAAGCAAGTGCAGTTACAGGACCAAATTTTCCCAGTGTCTTTGTTCTAAATTTAGGATCTTGTGTTCCTGTGTAACTTCTTGGAACAGCTCGTCTTCTCCAGAAGCTGTGCTTCCGCTAATACTGCTTAACTGCAGATTAATAATGATCTTCTAGCCACCATGCTTCTTATTAAATATTTATATTGTGGTAGCACATAAAGGCTGTAATTGGGGTCTAATTGTGCTGATTTATTCAGACCAATTCTGAGACCTTTGCTAGCACTAACTCTGCAGCTAGCAACCCTCCTACGTGTCCTTGTCTTTCACTGTCATTTTCCTTGGTCAGGTCAGCACATGAAACCGATCCCTGTTCCTTGGTGTGGAAACTGAACAGCCAAAACCCGCAGTGTGCTGACAGCTCTCTGCAATTGTTGTCTCTTCATCCTTTCTTTGATTTATTCTTGGATTTTTCAAGAAGAAGGGGACAGGGCAACCTGTCTTCTGAATTCCCCTGCAAATTTTTGGCCTCATCAGTGTATCTTTTATATGTCTGTTGATTGTAAAGATCATGAGGCAGCACAGGTGAGCAACCACCTTCTTTCCTCACACACATAATGCAAATTGCTTCTCAGCTCAAACTACATAGCTCAGCTGCTGTGGATGCCTTAGACATGTTGAAGAATCTTAATCTTTCCCATTTCTTAAAAATTAATCTCCTTTAATCCTGGCAGCCCTGTAAGGTTCAAAGATGTTTTACATTATGTACAGGTAGGATTATGGCTTATTTGTTAGTAGAAGAGAAAGATTGATTTTTATTTTTTTTTCACTGCATCCCTGGTAGTTTTTTCTTTGCTGAAATCCTAGTTGCTTTTTTTTCTCTGCTCAGCCTGACTCTGCAGAAGAAGGTATAACCCTCAATATGAAAAGTAAATGCCACAAGTCCTGTTGAAAGAAGCAAACTAGCATCACTCTTTCTGTGACAGAGATGTAGCATACTGAATTAAGTTGTGCAAGGTGATCTGCCCTTAATGCTCTCCACTCTCCCCTTAGCTACTGTGTTATCCTCTTCAGTTTTCATTGTTTTAATGGTTTGCCTGGTCTGGAATGAAATGAATTTCAGATCCACAGCAAGACACAAGCTTGTCAATAAATATCCCCTTCCTGCTTTAGGATTTCCTTAAACTCTTAGGTCCACTTGTCAACACAGATCTGTCATATCTTAGACAGTAAATCACTCTAAGGCAAAGCTGAAGAAATTCTCAGCTTGAAGTGCCCCCAAAACCTTCTTACAGCAATAGGGACACTGCAAGATGTGCTTTGCCTTGTCTCCCTGGATGATTGAAAATAGAGCTTTGTTGACAAGCCATAGACCAGTTGTTTATTTTAAGAAAGTGGGACAGAATACATTGGTGTGCTATAGAGCAAAGTTATCTAGCAGAAGTATTGAAGGCAATTCTACAATCACACATCTGTTTTTAACTTTACTTTTTTCATCATTTTTTTTTTTTGTCTTCAGCATAGCTGGAAGTCTTTATTAGGACTGTACTGAAGGTCGGAATCTTTTGTTCATTTCCTCATGTCTTGTCAGCACTAGACAGCACAAAAGACAAGTGAGCATTGAAATAACAGGTTCTTATAGGTCCAGTGATTTGTTTTGCACAAGCACATAATATGTTGCACAACTCTCTGTATATTTAAGAAGTCTTTAAGGATAAAATTCATTTAGCTCCCAGTCACAGCTCAGCTAAGTCCCATTTGTAGAATATCATTACTAAGATTTGAGATGGGACCACAAGTTTTAAGAGTCGAGGGAGTTCTGTCTAGGTTCTAAAATGATTGTAAGCTGTTGGTGTAAAGAGAACAGGGAGCAGAAGCTGGATGCTTCAAAATTGGAAAAGGCACAAATAGAAAGCCTGGTGCAACACTGAAGATTTGCAGAATTTACACAATTAGTATGGTAAATTGAGAATTATGAACATGAGAAAAGAGTAAGCAGTACAAAAATAAACCTTTCAGTGGTTCAGTCTGGGAAGACTTCTGGCACGATTCAGTGACTAGTGATTAATAAACAAGGAAGAGAGAGAGAAAGAAAGGAAATCTAATTAAAAAAACAAACAAACATAAAACCACAAAACAACAGCAAACAAACAGTAAATAAATTTGATAAATAAGGAAAAAATGTATGGCCATGCAGAAGAGCATGATGACAGACTCAGATGTCTGGGATGAGGCTTTTCCATCTAGTATGAGGATTTAATGAAATCTGATGTAACCAGACACTTGAGTTTGAAAATGGGATATACTGAGATTAGGACATAGTTGCAGAGGTCTCAGCTATTCTGAGTCTCTCTTTATATAGCATCTGGAGTTCACAGAAACAGTCTGTGTAAAACAAAAGCATCTGCAGAATGAAATGAAGGTTGTAAGCTGGGTTGAGCCAGAGCACTTGTGGCTTGTGCACTGGGTGCCTCCAAATAGCTCTACCTAGTGCTCTGGGTGATCTAAATGTTGTAAAACTTAGTTCCTGGTGCCCTGTTTTTAGCCTGAGTCTGCTAAAATGCCCCACAAAGCCACTACTGACACCAATGCCAGCCCAACACTGAAGTTTACAAGAAGGAGCGGAAGGGACAGAGGCCAGTTACCTAAGCAGTAGCCACAAATATGAAAGATGGGGATTTCAGACTCCTAAAGGAAACTGATGGAACATTCTTTTCCTTTCTGAAGAATTCCCATTGGTCAGGTGTGAGGTAAGCTTTTGTTCTGGCTATTATCAGGTTCATGCCTTCAGTACCTTACTCCTAAAGACTTTCGTGCCAGCTTTGTAAAGTTAAACGATTCTGCTTCGTAACTGTGAGCAAGTGTGTTGTCCATGAAACAGACCAGTCTAAAATGCACACAATGCTTTTCCTGACAATGGGTTTTATCCTTCTTGTGCAGCAATCAAAGACCAAGATGATCATTCTGTCCTCCATATGTCTTTGGTGAGACTGCCAAGATCGAGGCACCCAATTAGAATCTGCAGCATTTAGATTTTTACTGTGGAGACTCTTGCCTAACTGGTCTGAATGAAGCCAACTCCAGCTAAAGCTGTGAAGTTTTATATCTTCTGCCTGTTCTCCTGAGCCATCCAATTTCACTTTACACATCATTTCAGATAAAGAACCTTTAAGTTAGAAATGTACAGTGAGCCAGAGGGACCCACGCAGCAAGGTTCTACAGGGGTGAGACAGCTGTGCCACTTCAAAAAGAAGGACCAGAAAGTGTTGCTTCTCACTCTTCCCCAACCTTTTCTAGGCTGCCACCTTCTTTCCCCCGTGTACAGTATCTGCTGTCTGTGTGAGTGTAATTTAGTGCTAATTAAGAAGTGAGTGGGAGCCATAAGCTCATTTCATTTAGAACCTGGAAATGTCCTCCTGGGAGCTCAGAGAGGATACCGGCTGCTTTTTTGCCACAAAAGCTTCTCCACCCCACTGCTGTAATTCTAACCACCAAGCTCCAGATCTCAAAATTCAATGCCAGCTCAGATTTATGGAGCATTAAGCGACTGAATTAAATGCTCAGCATTGACTCGGCGTCAGCCTGACTGAGTAAAGGATTTCACGGGCTGGGGTGCTCTACAAGGCCATAATTTATAACATTATGCAGAAGCTGCTCCTCTGAGTTTTATTTTGGCTTGCCACAATTTCTTTTTATTAAGGCCCCAACAGTATTTGTTGTTTTTCTGTTTGCTTTGATGTGGGAGTTTTAGATTAAATCTAAATAAATAAATGAGATTTAAAATTAAATTAGGTTTCATTTGCATGAGTTGGGGAGTGAAGTGCATCTTTCTTTCACCATATAAAGCCTAACAGACCCATTACCCATCACAGAGCCCTCAGATGCTACTGAACAAAAATGACATTTCCCTCTGTGTAGAAAATACTTAAAAGTCCCAAGAATAGATTTATAGGAATATTTTAACCTTTTCTTTGATCCTTGAAATGTCATTGTTCTGTAGGCTACATTGCAAAACGTGACCTTTTATAGGAACCATGGGATGGATTTGATCTTTGGAAGACGTTTTAGAGATAATGCACTACAGGGTGCAAAGAACGTTCACTCTTGAAAAGGAGCTGAAAATGGTTTTGTCTGTGGATATTTGTGTTGTGGTATATACCTGGAGGACAAAAGGGCTGTTTATGGCGAGGCTTGTACTCCAGGGACAACATTGAAGAAAATAGTAAGAGAACATGGCATTTTCTTTTGTTTTAATGTACAACAGTTTAATTTCTATTACATTTAAAAGAAAAAAAATAAGTAGCAGAAACTGTTCACATGGGAGATGCTTGTAAATGAACATGTTTGAAATGTAACTGTTTTTTATAAGCACTAGCTTGTTTTCTTCTCAGAGTGCACCTTGAGTTCTTGAATGGCAAAACACAAATCTGAGCAGTTCGGGAAGGAAAAGAGATGACTCTTTGCTTCAGATTGGCATTTGATCTGGTAGAGTCCCCTTTCAGGATTCTGCAGCCCATCTGTCTCGACTCCTTTCCCTTGCTGTCTTACACTTAGCATTCTCCATGCCACCCACAACGTGAATTCCTCAGCAAGAGATCTTGGCGTGGAAACACCTGACCTGTTTTGACGTTTTCATGATGACTGCAAAAGCCTTGTGAGCCAAGGCAGACGTGAGGCTGTGGGCTCACACTGTGCGAGTGCTGTAGCTTTGCTTTGCTGGTGGCTGTTCCAAACTGGATCTTTCTGAAAGATGCTGCAGTTCCTATCATCAAATATTGTAAGGTTGTACCTAATGCTGTAGCTCTTGTGTGTGAAGAATTTTCACCAAAATCTGTTGTTGTTGGAAAAATGTACTAGGATTTCCCCAGAATGTAAGAGGTATCATGTCTGTCCCAGTAGAGCTTGCAGTCCTGGTAGAGGGGAAACCTATTCAGTGAGAATGCAGTAAGGAAGATGGTGGGTGAAAGGGCAAAGATCATAGGTTGTCTCTTATTCATTGATTATCAAAGTTTAGCATGAAGTAGAGGGCAAAAGCCCCAAATGAATTCTGAGCCACATCAGTATTCAAAGAGGTCCTGGCACTGGATCATCAGGCTTCTGAGCTGCCTGCCCCCCTGGTGAGACTGTGCTGGATCCCAGTCACTCTGGAGCTTGGGATGCAGACATAAAGTTAAGATTTTACAAGTACCCTAAAAAGTCGGAGTGTAGAAGACTGAAGGGTAAGAAACTGATGCTGGCCTGGAGGAGATGAGGTTCTGGATGGCAACAACCCTGTGTTGCAGAGACTAGGAAGGAACCATGGTGTGGCACAGACAGTCCTCAGGGCCTTTCAGGGAAGCCATGGAGACCTGAACGGTATTGTCTTCATAGGCACTGGGCCTGAAAGGATTTTATACATACCTAATGTGCCGGAAAAACAATTAGTGTCTGAGAGTCACTGGCCTTTTTCAGTGTGATGTGACTATCAGGAAGTGATGGCTGGTGACATTTTGAATATAGGAGTTGAAATGGGCAAAATAAGGATATCTCAATGGCAGGTTGCATCAGGAAATGATGCACAGGTACCTGAGTAAAAATATAGCAGATAAGACCCTGTCTTCTCACTTTCCTCAAATAATTGAGCTGCTACTCTGCTGCTTTACACAGATTACTTTTTGTGGGGTTGTCCCTCCATTGGACAGGCAGGGCTTAAATGAGTTCTGCACAGGACAGACACTTCCTTTCTTAAGCTGTCTTTTGTCTTCTCTGTGTACCATGTTTGGTCTCTCTGTGCTGCCAGAGATGTGCTAAAAATCAGAAATGTGATGTTATGTGACTTTTTCTCTGAATCTATGACAGTAGTGGTGAAATACTTTTAAGTGTAACACAGTCAACCCCAAAATGCTTTGAACAACTGAGAGACTTCCAGATGAGCGTGGGAATGTTTCACTTGTATTACAGGAAAAAGGTGATTATGTATAAACTCCCTGCTGTCAAGTGAGCCATCAACAATATTGATGTGATGTGTAGCACATAGTTGCATTTTGCACTCTGTTAGAGGTCATAAGATTATCAGAAAAATATTACAGGTTTTATATGTTTTATGCAGTATGACTTGTACGATGATGTGAAATCAAAAAGAAGATTTTGTTGTCTAGGGAAACAACCAAATCTGTGATAATCCAAGCATGTAGTAACTCATAAGAAACTATTGCATCTAAAAACTCTCTGACAAAGGTGAATTTATCTCCAGATGGATTTAGGGTCATTTGCTTTGCCTTCCTCCTGTACGTCACATAACCCTGGCTGCAGGATAGTGCATTTACCTGTAATAAAGAGTGGGTGAGGAACAGGGAAGGCAGTGATGTCTTTCAAATCATCAAGTGTTCTTGCCCTGGGAGAAAACAACTTCAATTCTACGTATTTAGTGAGACTATACTTTAAAGTCATGATTTGAATACATGGGACACCATATTGCATTGTGAATTCAGGCCCTCTGCCCCAATGCCTAGGAAGCATTCTCTGAAACAATAACCAATAATGAAGGGTTACTGGATTTATCCTCTACACCTTAATCATAGGATCATAGAATGGCTTAGGCTGGAAGGCGCCTTACAGATCACCTAATTCAACCTCCCTGCCATGTCAGGAGGGCATATGGGCAGGTACACCTGTCAACTAGACCAGGTTGCTCAAGGCCTCATCCATCCTGGCCTTGAACACCTCTAGGGAGGGGGCATCCACGACCCCTCTTGTCAATCTATTCCAGAGTCTCACTGCCCTTGTACTGAAGATTTTTTTCCTAGGATCCAATCTAAACCTATTTTCCCTCAGTTTAAAACCATTTCCCCTCATCCTGTCACTGGACACTCTTGTGAAGAGTCCCTCTCCAGCCTTCCTGTAGGATCCCTTCAGCTATTGGAAGGCAGTTACAAAGTCCTCCCGGAGTCTTCTCTTCTCCGGGATGAACAATCCCAGCTCCCTCAGCCTATCCTCAAAGCATAGGTGCTTCAGCCCTTGGATCATCTTTGTGGCTCTCCTCTGAACTCTTTCCAATAGATCTATGTCCCTCTTATGGTGGGGACACCAGAACTGGATGCAGTATTCGAGCTGGAGTCTCACAAGAGCAGAGTAAAGGGGGAGAATCATGTCTCCCGATCTGCTGGCCTCACTCCTCTTGGTACATCCTAGGATACGGTTGGTCTTCTAAGACACATGAGCTCACTGCCGGCTCATGTTGAGCTTCTCATCAATCAACACCCCCATGTCCTTCTCTTCAGGCTACTCTCAACCCACTCTGTACCCAGTTTGTAACTGGCACAATCCCTGTGAGATTCAAAGTGAGAGGAAGCACTGGACAGAATCCAGAACAGAAATACAGAATTAAATTTCAAGTAGATATTAACTCAGTTTGTTATTTTCCTCATTTCCCCAAAAGATGGAGAGTCATCACAAAAAATAGACACTCCCAAGATTCAAGCAGGCAATGAAAGTCTACAGCAGAGCTCCTTCAGAAACACTGCACCTGTTTTTCTTCTCAGTTGTGTAATCCAAATAATTGCCTTTGTTCTGTAATACAGTAAAATTGATTTATCCTCTCCTTAAATCTCTTTTAGTTGGTACTCTCAAGGTGATCTGCAGTCCAAGGTGTGGCATTCCACAGGCCCTGGTGTATCGGCCCAAGGTGGTGATCAGACTTGCCTTTGATGTGGCACATTTTTGAGGCTTTTGCGTGTTAGTTTGTGTTCCCCAATCTACTGCTAGAGGAGGTTTGGGGTGATTCTTCCCCAGTATATCTCACTGGTTTCTAGCAATCTGCATTTTAGGCATTTCCTGAGCCAAAGACTCCATCTGAACCATCATGTTTGATAGCCACCGATAGACCTGTCCTCTATGAATTTATCTAGTCACATGTGAAGCCATTTATAGTTTTAACCTCCACAAAAATCCATGGCAGTTTAATTCCACAAGTCAAATGTGTGTCGTCTGAAAAATCGTTTCTTTCATTTGTTTTAAGCCTGCTGTTTGATCATTTTACTGGCTGCCTCCTAGCTCCTGTGGTATAAAAAATAATGAATAATCATCCCCTATTCAAATCCTACAGGCCATTCATGGTTTTAAAGCTTTTTATCATATTCATCCTCATTCATATCTTTTCCAGGCTACAGAGATCTAAACTATTTATTTCTTTCTCATCTGGAAGCTGCTTTATACCTATCAACCAACAGCATTGCAATGTCATTGTCATCCTTTTTATTATTTTCTCTAGTTCTATTATGTCCTTTTCAAGGTGGAAAAAAATGTAATTGTGCATAGTATTCTAGATGTGCAGTCTCCATTGATTTATACAGTAGCATATTTAGGACTTCTTAATTCTTTCTTGATCGTAGTTCCTTCATGATAGCTACATCTCTGATTTAATTTCACAGCAGAAGAATACAGAGGGATGTAATTGGAAAGCTGTGGTCTATCTGGTGGTGTCAAAAAGAAGCCATGTTCCCCAGAATTGCAGATCTATAGCTCAAATCATGATTTATCTTTCTCTTTGCTATGGTCTCCATCCATCGCCCTTCATTTCACATTCTAATGTGCTCGTTTCTTCAGTGTCGTGAATTGCTCATCTAGAAAGCGTACTAATGGAAGATGTCAGAAATATAGGTGGATTCTGCTTCTCTGTTACTTAGAGAAATTAACTCCTGGATGCCTTGTATCTCTGAGCAGTTTGTTTTCATTTAGGCTGCTGTGCTTTCAAAGAGTTATTGCTTAATAATACCAAGTTGCTCTAAGATGAAGGCCAAGTGCCTGGAATTTGCTTTATCATATGAATTTAGTGCAACCCCCATCTCCTCAGTGAAGTCCACTGTCCTCCCTTTTTAAGAGGTACCAAGCAAAGAGTATGAGAAAAAATATATTCCTGAGTTATTCTGTGGCATAAGCCGCATTGCATGAGTGCACTTTCTAGTTCAAGAGTGATTTTGTCATTCCCATCCAAATGTCACTTGGCGTTTGGATGGTTTCAGAGCACTCAAGCTTTGCCAGTCCTCCTACCCACAAAAGGTAATGTTTGAGTTGAATGTTCAAGGAACACGAGTTTTGAATTGTATATTGAATTTCAAAGCTCAGACTTTGTTCTTCATTTTCAAACTGGAAATTGCATCCACAAACCAAAACTTTTTCCTTTCCCTGCCACTTCCTTCCCCACCCCAAACTCCACATCTGCTGAACTGTTTGATAGTCACTTGTGCCACTGTTGTCAACCTGGGAAAACATTATCTCGGTGAATGTCTTCCTAAGATGATATTGTTGGGAACCTGCCATAGAAGGAGAGCAGGAGAGATGAGCATGGGAGGAGGTGGCTATGTCAGGAGCAGCTCAAGAACTGCACAGTTGCAGCTGTCTAAGAAAACTCCAGCTAACAGAAAGATGAACTTAGGAGACAGAAGGCAAATTTTCCTAGAAGAGCAAGGGGAAAATTTTGTATCTTGGAGAATTATTATTATGATTGAGTCCTGTCCCAGAGCTCTTGCAGAAAGTTTTGGCCCAGTTCTGCTGCTCCTGGAAGCCAGGAGTTCCTTTTCATTGTCTCTCATTTCTCTTCTCTCCTCTTCTCTGTGTTACCTGCCTTCCTCCCATGGCCATTTTCATGGGGGCTCCATTTCTCCATCCCCATTCCCAAACAAGCCCCTCTCTTCATTGCATCCCCCTTCCAGTGACTTTGGAGATGCACTGTCACAAGATGAATCGTAGGCTTGTTTTGGTTGCAAGAGACCTTTAAGATTATCAAGTCCAACTGTTAACACAGCGCTGACAGGTCACCACTAAACCATGTCCCTCAGCACCATGTCTACGTGGCTTTTAAATACCCTAGGCAGCTGTTGCAATGCTTGACAACCCTCTCAGGGAAGAATTTTTTCCTAATGTCCAACCTAAACCTCCCCTGACACAACTTGAAGCTGTTTCCTGTTGTCCTATCACTTGTTACTTGGAAGAATGGACCGACCCCCACCTCGTTGCAGCCTCCCTTCAGGCAGTTGTAGAGGGTGGTTGTCGTTCTCCCCTGAGCCTCCTTTTCTCCAGACTATACAACCCTGGTTCCCTCAGCCACTCCTCATAAGACTTGTGTTCTAGACCCTATGGCCCATCTCTCTGCAGGGATACGATTTGAAACCCACCATACTGACACAGTATTTCCATGTAGAACAGGAACAGGCTGTGGAAAGCATTCACAACTACTTTAAAGTAGATCGAGATACTTGCAGCCAGCCTCTTGACAACTTCTGCGTGGAGGAAGAAGGAGGAAAACCAGATGCATTAAATTAAGGGCTGAAAGTTCTTTGCATAGGTCTGCTCAAGATTTGCTGTCACTCAGTGCAAAGACATGATGCCTGGCCAGGGATCATGACAGCAGGTCTGCAGGATCTTTTTAGTCCCTGGTGGTGTAATGTCACTTGCAGTGCTGAAAGAAAACATGGCTGGCTGTGTGAAGAGACACATGCACTTTTTGTCACCTTGAATACTGTGTTTATCCTTTTTCTTCCCCTCCAAGTCCTCATTTGTGCTGAGACTCTTAGAGAAACACTTTTTCCAGGTGTTTGGGAAAGTGTTTTGACCCAAGGACCTGTACGTGCTGTGATATAGTATAGCTCTGTGATGCATGCGTTAGAATATCTCCACCATCTTCACCTCACGAACCCCAAAAGTGTAACTCTTCACACAACAAGTGATGCATTAGTGATGCATCTGAACTTGAGTTGTGGCTGTCTGAAATTTCAGCCCTTATGAGAGACAACAGACTGTGGAAGCCACGATTTTTTATTGTGCCCTCAGGCTGTTGAGAGTGAATCATAAAAATAGTATGATTCAGTTGTAGCCATACCATTGTTTTTTCTCTGGTGCCACGAGCGTGGAAATGCGGAATTGATACGCTCTGAGTTCTGGTCACGGGTGCTGCCTGATCTGTAATTCACAGACTGTAATGGCTCATATTTCTAGTGGATCTAATCCCTAGCACACAACTCTTCTTCTCAGGGTGGGCTTAATTCAGGGATGGATGAGAGTGTAAGGACTTTGCTCATCTGTCTCTTATTCAGGTACTCCTTTCCTTGGTGTCCCCTTGCTTTTCTAGATCTTTGCTATCAGAACACATATGGGAACTAATGCAGGAGCATTGGTAAGTCTTTACTGACAAAGATACCAGCCAAACGTGTTCAGACAGCCCAAGTCACAGGACTTTTTGCTTGTCTTGTTTCAAAATGACTGTCACCTGTGCTTCGCCAGTGGGGGCCCCGAGACCAGAACTATGTAAACAAACTGTGTCAGGGTAGAACTGCCTGACACAGGCGCTGAGTAAGACGAAGGACTAGGTCATTCTAAAGACTTGATTTCCTGTTGTAGCTCAGTTTAGGATTTATCAGATTGTCAGTCTGTATAGCATGATTCACTCATAAGACGTTAACTCTGTGCCTGGCTCACAGGCTAACAGTGTGCTTGCCTCAGTCCTTAACCATGATGGCAAACAATCTTCCCTTCCTGTTCCTACTTATAAAATATGTTTTACTTATCAAATTATGGAATTAAAGCCTCCGTTTCAAACCAGACAATAGCTGCAAAGATTCTGAGGAAACGTCTATGGGAAAAATTCCACACACACACACACCCCCAACACGGATTTTCTTTATGTGGTTTCTTTTTTGTTTCTCCCCTGCTCCCTTCTCCTTTGTAACTTCTGAGAGCAAGACAATACCTCTGTGGACATGATTGAAAATGGTGAGCAGGTTTTGTCTCGGGTCGCCTCCTGTGCTTTCCACACTCAGTTTTGCATTCTTGTCTTCATACTTGAGCTTACAGGATAATTGTATGAGCCTTCTGCTCTGCATCTCCTGCCATGAATCAGCTTTAGTACAGTTCATTATTTTTGTGACTGTCAGCAAACTAGATGGAGGTCGCCTCTTTAGATCTTTTCTTTCTCTCTCTCAGTATTGAACATGACAAATAAATGAAGAACTCTTCTCCAGAAAGTTTACAGAAGTCCAGAGGAAGATTGATGCTCTGCAAGGTGATGATTTGCATGACTGCACTGGCTACAGGGCCCATTGTTTGCCTCTTTTTAGGTGCTGGTGTATGGGGCAGGATTTGCTCACAGTACCTGTGGGAGCGGGTCTTCATGGAGAGTTGTTACGGAGTGGGGGCAGGTGAAATGAAGCAGGAGGTAGAGCAAAAGGAGAGAAGAGCTTCAGAGTAAACAAAAGCTGAGGGTAGTAATGACATTATCAAGTCTTCAGCACATAAGCTCTTGCTTACCAGGTCTCCATCACTTCCCTGAAGTTGCATGGCTAGAGAGCAAGGGTATGACCATGAAGACCTTGAGAGCCATGTAACTGATGGGAGAGGTAGAATCGTTTGCCTGCTGTCCACTGTGTTCCAAATGTCATTAAAGAACCTTCATTTTTCTTTCACATTTCATGTTTCTTGCCATTTCTGCTGCTTCTTTACAAAGAAATAACTGACAAAATCCCATTTTTTATCAAAGTCTCTACAAAATAATCTGTGAGTTTCTTGACAGTGTTAGGTTTACAGTTGGACTCTATGATCTTTAAGGTCTTTCCCAACATAAATGATTCAGTGATTCTATGATTCTGTGTTACAGTGCATATTTCATACTGCTCCCACTCCTTAATGCCCAATTTTTTTGTTGGGTCTTACATCATTCCTTTCAAAGACATCCTGAGGATGAAATCTAATGGCTGGCTCTTTCTAAAAGATTGCTCTAAGCTTGGCAAGACCTCAGCTCATGGAGCAGAATAGTACATCAGTGTAACGCAATGTCTGGGCAGTACTTACAGGGCAAGCAATTAAACTACAACAACAGTGACCCCTGAAATGCATTTTCCTGGTGTACAGTAATTTTTTTCATGTTAAAGGTTTATATTGCTTCCTCAGGAACTGGTTTGGGAGTTTTTTCACATTATAGTCTGGATGTAATTGGTGGATGTTGCAGATTTATTCCTTCAACAGGTCAAATAACCAGTATATTTCATTGCTAAACTGAGCGGGGCTTTTATTTTCTGAAATTATATTTCTATCAAATATTCATGTGTCTGTTTCATGGTCCACAGAGGATATGGACTGTTTGGTGCTTGCAGCAAGTCGGTTTACCCAATGGGTAATGGTTGTCGCCAGTGGAGAAGTGGTTTGAGTGTGGGCATTAGTTTTACATTCATCTAGCCGTGGCTTTTCCTACCCTGGGATGAAAATGCATTAGGAACCATCTCAGCAGATAGCTTGGAAGCCTTTAGTATTGCAGTAGTCTGGGGTCCTGCAGCAGTGCCTTGATTTGCTGTGTTTTCAAAGAGTTGTAGGCTTCTGGTGTGAGCAGTTTATACTGAACTTGATAAGGTATGTCCTACCATGGATCAGCAGCAGAGGGTACAGGAACATAGACAGTGGAAGAGAAAGTATCCTCTAGGACAACGTTAAGGGTGCAAGGGGAAGCGTGCAAAAATAAGAATATGTATATCCTCGTTTTTTGCAGAGAAATCCTATCTGCTTTTTGCTGCATTTGCATTACAATATTATATTTAATAATAATCTGACAATAGCTCTTAAATAATACACTGTAATGGAATATGATAATTTGTATGCAAGTATAGAAACATTTGTAGGAGTTTAATTTTCTTGCTCTAGGTTTCCCTGTTTCCGTTATCACAGTATGTCTGAATTAGACCTCTTTCGTATGTTCTCAGTAAATCATTCACGCCAATCATTTTGCAAGTAACCTTATTAGGCATGTTCTTTCCTGGAGTTGAGGCAGCTAGCGATGAACCTGATTTGACCATTTGTACATATATCAAATGCAGTATGCAGTACTCCTCAGCTGTAAATCGGGGACTAAGGTAAATAGATAGGGATCCAAATTATCTGCAAACATGGATTAACTCTTTCTGTGATTCAACTTTCCTTCTTCCCCCAGGGAAATAAAGTTCATCTTTGGTCTTTTAAGGTCTGTCTGCTTATACTAAAATTTAAATGATGTTCTATAACTGCAGTTACTTTTCATATATAGTTGAGCTTGGCAACATTTTTTACTTTCTCAAGTATGTTTGGGAGAGGGATGAGAGGCAGTTACTTAACTATTTGCTCATTTTAACCCACATGTTCTAGTAATACGTAGTGAGGAAGCGGCGGGGGAGATATCAACAGAAATCCTCTTGATCGCATCCTACCCATCAAAGACTCTAGCTTATGAACTCATGGAGAAAACAGGAGAGGCAGATGCAAGTCCATCCTTTCAGGTCAGAGGCTTTCTATCCCTTAAGAAAGCACCTTTTCCAACAAGCTGGGGAGTGTTTTGAGGCCAATGACCTTAAGTTGTGCCTCTTGCAGTCTTGTGAAGGTACTGATGGAAATCCTGACCCTGATGGTGTGAATGCTGAGCTGTCAGGGAGGGTGATTTAATTCCACTTCTCGCACCACTGGTTAATTATTTTTGCATAGAAGAAAACTTTAGAAGAAGTCCCTCCTAAAATACAGAATAGCCTAATTATATAGTATTCACAAGCAATTTGGAGATAAAAATTTGAATCTTTAGGGCCATTAAGTCTAGTTTTCTTTTATCCTCAGTGAATGCTCTCACCTCTGAGCTATTACATAAAAACTAAATGCACCACCAGTTTTGTGAATCCCACCATTCATTTTCATAACTTTATTTTTTTTTGTTCTTCTAACAACTACTGTAAAGGATAAACTAGAATGTTTCCTCTTGAGCAGAGCAGTTGTTTCCAGTTGCCTCTTTTCTGTGCTAAAGAATTTTAAACTGAACTTGATTTGAAGCAAATCTTTATCCCAGTTTAGTATTTTTCCAGTGTCTTATTTCAACACACTTTAGTAGTGGTATTATTATTAGTAATAATGATAATAATAATATAATTGAATTGGGACCAGTTCTACTGCATGTCGTGACCCAGTGCTTTTCAGTCTGTGATGCCAGAACAGCTGGGAGGCTCTGGATTACTTTGAATTGGTCTGCCAAGTTGGTTAAGACAACTATACTATATCTGCAATATTTCTGAGAGATCAGGATCTCTGTTAAAAAAACATGGGACCACAGATTGAATTCATGGAAAACCACAGCTCAAATCTGATCCATTGAAGCATGTAGACACCTGCTTAATTTTAAGGAATATGCTGCGTCCAATGGACTTTTGAGTCTCATGGTTTATGAAACATTTTTCTGGACAGAGGTAGAGCACTCAGTGCAGGACAAAATCAACTCTTTAATGAGCTTACCAGAAAACCCCACAGGCATACTCAGCATGTGCTTTTTAAACATGTATAATTGGGTCAAATGAAAACTAATTCCCATTGGAATCAGGCCATGCCCAAGGAACCCTTCCGGGATTATTCTTTGAAATCCTTCAGGCAGAAATGTTTCCGTGCCAATTTTGACTTCAAAACCTTTTGACTGTGGAGCTGTTCAAGAATAGACTAACAAGAATTTTTCTTCTATGAGAATTTTTCCTGTTCTCTATATCCCTTCCCTGTCATCCTTCTCCCTCTAGCTTTCCTCACTGCCTCTCAGCATACTAGAAAAGGTCAGAAGCAATTTGATCAAATGTCCCAAGAAACAAGTGTCTTTGAAGAGAGTGCAGGCCTGTGGAATTTGAATATGAGAGGTTAATGTTTTGAAAAATTGTTAGGCTCTGGAAATAGAGCTTTATAATGAAAAATCACCTTTGAACCTTATATCTGTCTTTTTCAGGCTAAAGAAAAATAAGTCTTTTCATTGGGGAAAGAAAAAAAAAAGGCTTCCTACTGAAGATACCTCTTTCCCCCTTTACTGCCTGAGTAATATATTTGGGCTCTTTTTCATCCCTTGATGCATATTCTACAGACACTATGAAATCTAGGGAAGAAACAAATGAATTAACAGTCCCGGAGGGCTGTCAAAATGAAAAAAGTTATAAATGAAAGACAGACTTAGCCTAAATTGATGTGTCTGAAATCGTGAATGAATTGACACATGGCTGTGCTTGTTCTCTGAAGCTGCCAAATCTCTACAACTACTGACCGTCCCTTCCCTCCCCAGAACTGCCTGGTCTTTTTTTTAATTGATCGTGCATAATAGATGCTCTATCACTATTGAAGTGTACATCATCCTTATGTGCAGGTGAGACTTGCAAAGCTCTCTCTCTGTTTGCTTATCGATATAATCTAGACTTCACCAGTTCCCGCACACGTGCTAGAGTAAGCTTTCTCCTTGATATCTCCGTTGGATTTGTCTACACTGGAGTCAGAGCATCTTCCCTTTTGGTGTAGCTCTTTTTGAAACGTGCAGGAAGTTAAGCCACAAAGCAGGTAGTTAGCTTTGGAAGTGGAGGGGGAAGCTCACATGTCCCAGTGCTGTACCTTAAATCTGGCAGCAAGGCATTCTGACTTGGCTTATGTGTTTCGTTGTCAGGTGTTGGCCTTGTCAGTCGTAGCATGATTCCTCCTCTTAACTGAGAGATTCAAGCTGAGAAACCCTCCAGCACTTAGAGATGGGCTTTAACTCCAAGTGTTGGTGCATTTCGTTTTGATCTTGCGTCTCTGACTTCCAAAAGTTCTGCTTTACTTTGAGATCTTTCAGTTGTTCAAGAGCTGACACACGATGTGATACTTCTCACAGAAAATGAGGGAGCACTTGCCAGAGGACGATGTTAGTCCTCTCTGGTATGAGTCCTTTAATGTGTAGTCTCTGCTAAATAGATCTTCTCTGGGATATTTTTCTTTCTTACTGTGAAAACAGAGTTAATCTATTGGGATCAAAGGAAAAATATTTCTCACTTTTTGGAAGGGATGTCTCTCTTTGGTTTAGGACTGCTGTGCAGAACAGCTAGACTTCATCTCTGGCTGAACTCCTGTCTTCACACTCCTGTAGGGATACCTGCAGGCAAGGAGGTTTTAACTTCCAGCTATTGACAGGAGAAGACAGCTAATGTCATAGATCTTCTCTGGCTGCAGCTTCTGTATTTTCCCTTCCTTATGTAATATATAGTCTCTTTGTCTTTGCTGGACTGTGCCAGCAGGGGACTGATAATGTGCAGCAAAGGGTAGAAAGATGATTATACCATTTTTATTTTAAACAGAGTAGTTTAGGCTTTCAGGCTTGTCTCTCTTTTTTGTTTGTTTTGTCAGGTAGGAGAATATTTTAGTGCTTCTATAAGGGACAATAAGTACTCAAGATGGCAGCTGCAGGGGGTGACTGTCACCACTCTCCAAACAACCCCTTGGAGCTGAATTCTGCTGTAGGGGCAGGCTCCTGGTCATGCAGGGAGAGAGGCTTCCTAAGTCTGCATAGCCAAGGGCAGGGATTGGCCTGTGGCATCCAAGCAGGCTGCTTGGAGTGCAAGTCTTGGGATCTCCCCCTAAGGCAGCAGCCCCCATGTTTGCTGAATTTGTGGGTAAGGTGAACTGTTGTTCAGCCTGATGCATGCTGGTGCTTTGTGAAGGCCCAGAGCTTTAGAGGTTTGCTGCATTTAAACAAATTAACACAGTCATGGTAGCAAATGACTGTGATTTTTCCTAAAGATGAACAAACTGGGGTTCTAATAGGAACCTGCTATTTCTCAGAAATTAAAATGCTGCCTCCATAAATGAGGCTGGGGAGGATCTTTTGTACTCAAACTGGCCTCAGTTCAGGCGCTGCTGAAAGGTCAGTGCTCCAAACCTTTTTTTTTCTTGTCACAGTGAATAAGTCTTATCCCAGACAACTAGTGACACCTAAGAATGATGTTTTTTCTGCTTGTTATCCAGAACAGCTAAACTAGAAGCCAGCCCTGGGAGATCTGTATGTATCTTGTGTAGCACGTGTAGAGTTCATAAGAACAGGCCAGAATTGACGACATCTTTATGGAGGAAAAAAAAGAAAAAAGGAAATCAATTGGTCTTAGTGTCAGAGCTCATCAGATGTACAAAGAAGCAAAGCATTGCCAGGCAATATCTGAGGCTGGATAATTCACATCGAAATACTCCCTGTGTCAGAATCAAAGACTCTGTGATAAGAAAATAATTTTCCCCAGTTCAGAGGATATTGAGTACTAAGATTTTTACATCCTCTTAGAAACCTGAAAACAGTCCTTTGTCCCTATCAGTGATAGTTGTTTATTTTTTTTTCCACTGGACAAATATTGATTTTTCTTACTGCCAAACTCTGCATTTCTAATGGAGCTTGAAATTAACATGATTTTTTTGTGGTTGTTGTTGTTTACCTCCTTGTTTGCACACCAACAACCTAAATGATGTTGGCACAACTTGAGGAAGGACGTTTCTTAAAGTTTTAGTTGAATGCAGCAGGGAAAGCACAATGCATCTTCTTTTTCGAGGCACTACACAAGTAGTGACTGCCACATGGTACCAAGGGCTCGTTTTATGTATCTGTGACAGTGATTGAAAGGCTTGGGAAAGCTTGCTCTTGTTTAAGATATTTTGGATCCAGAGGGCTTTATTAACCATACTCTGCTGGGATTATGATTTCAGTGTGCTGCGCCTACAACCTTGAGGTAGCAGCCACTGCAGTATCCTGTAATTCAGCTCTGAGAACTTGTTCCAGTGTTTAGGAGAAACCTTTTGTGAGGTCTGAAAATTGATCAGAGGTATCTTGATTCAGAGAAAGTGGCAATTAAGCTGAGAGAAGAAAAGTGTTCCTAAACCCTTCCAACATGTCAGAATTCACTGTCTCTCCTGACCTTATAAATTGGAATGCTGAATTGGGGTGCTACCCTTGCACAAAGCCTTAGTTGATACAATAATCCACTCTTGTCTGGCTGACTTTAGCAGTTTCAACTGTCTATAAATTACAGCATGCACCTTGTACAGTAATTTGAAAATCTAAATGTCTGAGTATTCTTTTGAAACTTTGCAGCTATCATTTTGTCTCAGTGCCAGTTCCCCGTAATCCTATCAAATACATTTGGAAGAACCCTTGTAGTCAGAGATAATGGTCTTATGATATGGCTGAACTTCCTTGCTGTAAGTATGAGTAGACAATAATAGCAACAGATTTCTCCTTCCGTTTGATGTTCACACAACAGGTTAAAAGAAAAAGGAACTTTTAAAACCCTGTAATTAGAAAAAACTCAAGATACGATACTCTCGAGTCCATGCACTCAGGACCTTTTGGTAACATGGGTGATTTGAGACAGCTTTTCACCTCTCCACAGTGAAAAGGCTATGATTAAATCCCAACTCTGCTCTCAGCAATTTGTATCAATATGGACCTAGCCTCATTTTCTTAACCATCTGCCAAGAATAAGATGTGATCTTTGGCAGGAGTTCATGCTCCCATGTATTGGGCGCAGGAGATGTACACCACAGAACCATTCTGCATCAAACCTGACTGGCAAAGTGTCCTGAATATTAGGTCAGCAATTTTCCATCAAATTGCTATCAGTTATTGTTGATACAGAATGAAGGTGATTAATTAAGTAGAAAGGATTTGGGAAGTTCGGGGTCAAGACTTGAGTAGCTCTTACTCAGTGAGCAAGAGCCTGCTGTCAACATCCTTGTTAGCTATTGCAGCTGCAGATTCTTTTAAAAATAATGTATTAATGTACTGTTCTAGTTAGGAAAATGACTGAGTGGGAATGCGATGCTGTACGTATTGTATTTATTTTCACTTGCTGACTTACAAATTAAAAGCTGTTCACTTTCCAAGTCCAGCAGTGATTTTTCTTTCTGCCAGAGGCACAGACTTCACCTGGATCTGGAAAAGTCCATCTAAGGCATCTTTGTCACCAGTGAAGATATATGGAGCAGACATAAGGCAGGACACAATGCATGTGTTTTACAAGTGCAGAGCATCCTTGTTGGTGCTGCACTCCAGGCTCAAATATCTTCCTTCTCTCTTGGCTTTGAGTGACGAAGGGTTGAAAATTCCTGGATGTTGGTCATGTCAGTGGTGGATATGGTGGATAAGGACATGGTAGATAAGGACACCACTTCACACTGCTGCTTTTTCTTGATCTTCAGTTTTGTCTATGAGAAGCCCCCAAGGGTGAGGTCATCCACAAGGATAGCATCACTGTCATGCGGAAGTAAAGCCATGAGATTGTACTTTAGGACAGAGAGTTTGGAGAAGCTCATTTGGGGAAAAGTCAGCAGTCTTCCATCAGTGAGATAAAGGTGTTAATGAGCCAGCACCTTTCTTCAGTCAGGTTTATTGCAAGCCAGGGTTAAAAACCTTTTTTTAAGGTTTTATGCATCTCTTGTCTGTAATGCCGTGGGACTTGACTCAGCAGCATTCAGTGACGTTCCCTGCACTGTATTTTACTCCATTTCTGCTTTTAAGATTGAAATGTCGTATTAGATTAAGAGCTCTACAGATGTCAACAGCATGAAAGGCTTCCCTTTCACTTCAGCAGGAGTGGGGACTGCGGTATTGTGCTGCTGAGGGCATCTGATGGAGTTTTGCTAATAAGATCTGATTTCATGAGGTTTGCATCCTATTAAGGCAAGTAGGGATCAGGCCTGTGGACATCACAGAAAAGTGCAAACCAAATAGAAAGGCTCTTATAAATATTAATAGACCATGAAACAATACAAGGCGAAAGCAGTGATTAGGTGGTGGGGTAAGCCACTGCTGTCTGGTGTAGCACATCTACCACCCTTTCACCTTGCTTCCCCTGCCATCTGTCTGTGGCCTGTCACTCAAAAGCCCTGATAGATTTGGAGATGAGGCTTGGCAGTCTAATAGCTTCCTGGGACCAGTTTCAGCTCTGCAGCTCGCAGCCTCTGTGTAGGTAAGAGTGCAACCGAAGTATCTGATCCCTGTGCTGCACCAGTTGTCAGTCTTCCCTAGCAGCCTTGCCCAGGTGCAAGCCAAGATCAGCTCTACAGTTGTTCAAAGAGTTGTTTATAAAAGTAGCTGGCTTATCCTTAATAATCCCCTTCATGGGTGAGATCTCAGCCATGTCAATGATCTATATATGCATCTGTAACCTGAGTGTTAAACATTAGCTGGTAACGCTCCTGTATTTCCCTGCAGTTCTGGGGCTGGCTCATGGCCATGGCTCTAGTTCCCTCCTTATAGATTGCTTCCTCTGCTGTAGGTCAGGAAACTGCTGGCTGTGCTTTGCATGATCTGTCCTGGGATGCACCAGCTTTGGTGTGTTTCTGCAGTACTTTCATACAGGAGTAAGTTCATGCCTGACTGTTAATATCTGTTGTTTTTCCTTCTTACCTGCCTAGCAAAGAATTCCCCTCCCTTGTGCATCTTTAGCTTTTGAAACGATACGCAAACATGAACCATCCCAGCATCCCACAGCAGGCCTGCCCTTAGCCCCATTTTATGGACTGAGAAGCAGAAGACAAGGGAATTTACGGCCACAGACAGATTGACCAAGTTGGAATTCAGTCTTCTGCTTCTGTCAGCGTGCTTCCATGGGCAGCCCTTCGGCAGCCCCTGCCCAGTTGCCACTGCCAGGGCAGGCACTCCTGTTTCTTCATGCAGCACGTGCAAATCACCAGACCCCCGGGCTACAGGAATTCGGGACATGTACTGACCTTCCAATTTGTTTGCATTTCATTTCTTACAGTGCTCATCTCTCTACAGAAGTGTTTGAAAATTCCCAAGATTATCTTTCTTTACACACATTTCTTTATCAATTGAATTATTTAGTAAAGAGGTATGTTCATATTTTATTGATATAATTTGAGGCATAACCTTACTCCTTTTCCCTTCGCATTTGTTTAAAGAAAACAACATTTCCTTCTGTCTTGCTTTGGTCTGTTTTCCTTTCATTCATCTCTGAACCTCTTAAGCATTTTATTGCCTTTTTTGTGGGAGTAAACTGAGTCATGGAGGTTAAGCGGTTTGCTGCCATTCATAGAAGGGAGAAGCATCATGTAGGTATCCTGCCTGCTCGTCCAGTGCCAGCCACACTGAAATTGTGTCAGGCAACATGTGGGCCAGTAGCGCTGGCCTTACATTTGTAAGCAGACCGTCTGTGGTGGAGGTTTTTTTTTAAGTAGGCCCTATCTAAAGGGATGTTTTCAATTGCTCAGGAATGGTTTCATGGCTTGAATTAATTTTCTTGATTCACTGATTTCCTCCATCATCTCTGCTGTTACTTTTAGTTGCTTTCTGCCTCAGTTTTCCACCTGTTAACTGGGGCTAGCTGTGTCAGCTTATATCCCAGCAAAGGTGGATACATCAGCACCTAAAAAGGTTCTGACATGGTGAGAACCGTAGTAGCTGGTAAACCAAGGTAGCCCTCTTCAGGAACATGGCTTTGTATTAATAGTCTAAAGAAAAGCTCCCTGGGAAAATGAGGCCCAGGCAGGTTTGACTGAAGCACCTAAAGCTGGTTAAAGAAGTGAATAATGGTAACTCAATTAAACTTCCCTCCTCTTTGTTTTTGTGCTCTTTGGTAGAGAAGTGAGAAGCCAAGTTCCACTGCTGTGCTGTCATCTCTGGCCCCTGGTTGGTGAGAGAGGTGTTTTATGCTCAGCCTCTTCAGGGAAAGGCTGCTTGTTTGCATTGTATTTGTGGCATAATTACTAATGGTACATATCATTTTTATTAGCCAAGCTGTGTGCATTAAAATGATAGATTTTTTGTATTATTAAGAACATCCAAGGGAGTCTCTGCAGCGGCAGGAGAAAGATGATAATTTTTCGTTTAGCTTAAGAGCAGATGGTTACAGAAACATTCTATGTAAATAAATTAAGGAGAAGCCACCCTCGCTAATAGTTAAGTAAACAGGTTTGGAAAGAGCCGGCTCAGGACCAGGCTTTTCTGCTATCTTCCTTTCCCACAAGAGGTTCGTTCTGCAGTTCGGCTTACAGCCCCATTATGGATAGGGTGTTAATTAAACCAATTTGCTTTTGGCCCAAAGTCATCTAAACCAACTTGAGTTCTGCTAGAGCAAGACTCTCACAGGCACCTTTCATGAGCACTAGAGAATACTTATCTAGCCTAAGCATCTGGGCTGTGATCAATGTTATTGATAAGCGTTTCCAAATGCCTTTTGTCGTGGTTTCGAGGCAGCAAGTAATCTGAGAGAGGTATTACTAATGTTGTATTTTATATCTGCATTCTGCGGTCTTCTATGAGTGCTGTAGTCACAATGCCATGCTGCCCTCAACAATTTTGACTCAACAAAACAAGTAAATTAGAAGTGGAGAAATGAGAGGTAATTAGGGGAGGAGAGTCATTTTGTAGCACCAGGGTTGCAAATGCTTCAGCCGTGGCAGCTGGAAAAGAATGCAGTGGTTCTTTTTACCATCCAAAAGCTAGCCAGAGATGTCAGAAAGAGGCGGTTGCGAAAAGCCTAGTCCTCAATGGGTTCACAAAATCAATAGCTGCAAGAGCCTTGGAAATAAGGTTACACTTGATGATCTGAGTTAGAACAGGACAGTAGGCTAGTACATTGAAAACACGGCTGCACAGGACAGACCCCTCTTCTGTCCTGGCAACCAGACTGATGCAAAAACATTGCCTGGATGACTGACTTCTTCTCCAGGATTTGGTGTGCTTGCAAGAGTGTTTGGAGTCTTAGGCACAGCCTCTTGTGCCTCGTATCAGGAGGAGATCCCATGTAGATGAAGTGCTGGTTTGCTCATTTGATGGAGGCTGGAGCTGAAGGAGAAACAGCCTTCTTCCTAGTCTGGAACAGAAACTTTCCTGGGAAGACTTGAGCAGTTTCTAGATTCCAGCATAGATTCTCTGTCAGGTATGGATGTACGTGATACACGTACATAAGGCATGATACAAAGCAGTTAGCATATTACTCTTACTGATGACTATGCTTGGATATCATACAGCAAAAAACGGTGACTAATAACCAAAAGGTTAGAAACGTAACAATTTTTAACAGTACCAAAACCACCCGCAACAAAACTAGACACCTAAGGACTGATAACAAGAATCTCTGGCTTAAGCTGAGAGCTCGTTAGTGGCTTGAGGGAAAAGAAGGGTTAGAGTATTTTAGTTAATGATAGCAATTACCTTACCATATCAATGTACTGAAAACCAAATGCAGTCCTAGGTTTTATAAGGCAAGCTGTGCCCTTAGGGAGAAGTTACTATACCTGGCTTTGTCAATTCTCTGCACACTACTAAAACACCCACGTGCAAAACAGCTGACATGAGACTGGCATATAGGTAGAGAGAAAGGCTTCTGGGATGGCGGCGGCAATGGAGAATCCACTGTATACATCAGGACTAGAAACAGGTGGCTTGTTTAATCTGGCAATACAGAGGCTGAGAGAAGATATGAATGTTCTCTCTAAATGCATCAGAGTAGTAAACACCAGGGAGGAAGAGCTGCAATTTAAAGTAAAAGACACCATTGGCACAAGAGGAAATTGGTATAAATGGCCCATGAATAAATTTAGGCTTCGAATTAAGTTTCTAAGCAAAAGACCAGTAAGATTTTAGATCTCCAAGTAAGAGCACTAGGGCAAATAACCTAACTGTTTCTAAGATGGGATTTGGTTACTTACATAAGAATTAAATAATGTGCTTAGTTAAGCTGCAGCATCTCCACTACTGTACCTGACTGGAGAACTGGATATGGTTATCCTGTGGTTTTATATTTCTATATGGGGCAAGATCAGACTGAAAAAAATCAGTCTCTGTATTTGATATCTCCAGAGTCAGACACATCGTATGTGTAGCCTGTGTACTTCACAATAATTCTTGCTACTTAATTCTTCAGAGAAATGAGTTCCTAAGTAAATGGCCAGCCCGTCAAAATTATGAACATAAAGTAAAACTTGTATCTACCTAATCAACTATGATAGGGTCCTAATTTATGAGAGCAGGCAGTTTTCTCAAGGACTAGGACTGCTTAAAAGTTTGGAAATGCTCTGATGCAGATAACAGCTCTAATGTCAAGATGAAAATTGTCATGTGTGCACAGTGAAAATTTCCTCACCAACCTAAACTACTGCTGATGTTTCACCACCCAAAGCTAGTGACAAGCCTGTTCTCAAGCAACATCTATCTTCACTGCATCAGTGACTCTGGAAATTGAGAAGTGATCTGTGTGTGGTCTACCTTTTTCTTGTGTGATAGACTGATCTTTTTTCCTCTCTTACTGTAGCATTTAAACTAAAGTCTGTGTGTCTCAAAGCAACAATCTACTTTAAAAAAGAAGTAGTTTGCAGTGAAGTAAATTCTATTATTCACTAAAAGTAACCACACCATGAACTCCATTGACCAGAATAAAATATGTAGGGTTTTGATACATGCCATACATTTCAGTGGATGATGGAGGTATGGATTGAAGTGATGTTTATGCCAACAAAAGATTTGTGTCACAGAAACAACATTCATATAATACAGATTTAGGATTTAACAGCTGCAGACAGGTAATGCCTTACATTTCTTCTTTAAACCTCCGTGTTAAAAAGTCCTTATCCAAGTGTTGTAGCCTAAGAGTGAAGGTAGAATGTGTAAGGAGGTGGAGTGGAGTAAAATTCTGAAGCCTTTCAAAACTACCTATTCCTTGGCTTTGTAGCATGTAGGGTAATTGGGGGTTAAGTGGCTGAGCTGTGAATTTGCAGCCTTTTGCTGGCTGGATTTGCCAAACTGAAGGATTTTTGCTTTGATTAACAGGATAATTAGAGCTGTAGTGTAAGCATAAGCTTCACTGAGCTTTGCAAGTACTCATTTCTTACCTTGACCTCAGAGACTCACCACGGTCCTTAATGCTGTGCAGAGCAGACCCAGGGTGTCTATTTCAAGACCTCCTGTGCATTTAGCCAGTGCCTCTTTCCTGCCCTGCATTAAGCTCCCCTTTGGCAGTGGTGCAATTTCATAGCTCCTGGGCGTGGGGTTTTTTTTTCAGGTTGCTGTCAGTCAGCCTAAAAAATTCTCACTGGGGTCATTAATGCGGTGAAGTGTGTGAGCCATGAGGACCAGGGTCAGGAAACTGTGAGCCTCCATGGCACCAGGGGACAGAGGAGACAGGCAGCATTACAATGGGGCTGCTTGGATGCTGCTCCCTCAGGCTGACTTCATGCCAGTCCCATATCTTTGCCCTTCCCTTGCCTCTGCTTCTACTTTCACAGTGGAAATCAGTCCTACCAAGCGAGTCTAACTTGCAATAAAGTCCTCATAGTTAAGCTGCTGACTCCAGAGAAAGACTGAAATCCTCATCAATCACTTTGTGTACATGAGTCTCTCAGTAGGCAGATTTTCTGCTGGCAGCATCCACCATCACTCTTCAATCTTTTTCCGAAGTACCCATTTGGTAGCTCCAACGTATACACTAAACTAGAGAGAATTTGGTGTCTCGCATCAGGCATCTGTGCCATTCTGAGTTTCCAAACAGAACTTCATAAATAGCAAACTGATCAACCATGATCATGAGCAGGAAAGGTCAGGGGCAGGGGTTACTGGACTTTGCTAGCTAAGTAGGCTCAGACCTGAACTGGGGGTCTCCCAGAAAATTAAATAGGTGGCACAACACAGCTGTTAGTCTAATCAACCTTAAATCAATCAACATCAAATCAACACTGATTCTGCTTTTGCAGGTTCTGCAGTGTAATTAAACATGAACTTAAGATGCTGAATGTGAAAGCTTACAACCCATGTTGAGATGTCAAAGAAGTGGACACCTTCTGAAGTTTGTTGTGATATGTGACATTTCATCTGGATGGTTACTGCTGTCCTGACTGCTCACAGAGAACCAAGTATCTTGAAAATTTATGGTGTTTTCTGAAATCAGCTTCAGTTTCTAGCCAAATTTTAGTATTTCCATACCTAACCACTGCTTTTCCGTTTTCAACTGTTTAGGGATGGAAAGTTTGGTCTTCCAGAATCTATTATCTCAATGGAAATTAATTCTCAAATGAGCTTAATTTTCCATGGAGACAATCAGTAAGTTGTAAGTTGTGGGGCAGAAGAGGCAGGTGAAGGTAGAAGTGAGTGGACTCCAGTGCTGCCGGTCTGTGCAGCAGGTCAGTTGCTTTCTTGGCAATCGAGACCATCTGGACTGAATACCTAGAAGTGCTCCTCCATACACGCCAGCACTGGCTCCTGGGAAGCTCTGGTATGTAGAATCCAACCGTCATCAGGGCTTGCCATGAGGATAAATTTCCAAGCAGACCATTTTTGGCTCATGCTGTAGCCATCTCTGAAAAGAGCCCTTCTTTCTGTCTTTCCTCCACCTCCCTCTCAGAGACATGACCAATGTTTTCCACAAATGGAGAAGTTTACAGTTCCCCACACATTGCAGTCCCTGCCAGAAATATTGTTTTAGTTGCCACAGCAACAACGAATTTTTAAAGCCCCTGCCACTGGTCGTGTCTCTGCCCTGTTTGTTCTTCCTCTTCATTTCCCCAGCACTGTGCGAGTCTGCAGAGGCAGTGACTGAGAGCTCTAATAACCCAGTAATGGATCCAATTATGGCCGTTAGTGCTTCTGTTGAGAATACATGAATAAGTAAATCTGTGCATAAGGATGAAAGAGTGTGTTTTTAAAGCTGCCTGAGTGGGAGTGGTGGCCACATTGCTCTTGCCAAGCCCTGGTGGAGGATGGCAGCTGAGAACTCAGCAGCTGCTCAGCTCCCCAACTGAACCACTCAGGCCCACAGGCTCCCCAGGAGTTGTTGTGTGGTCACTGGCTGGTGGACATTGACTTAAAGGTGTAGCCTCATCTTACAAGTATTTGTTTATGCTTCTTGCAGTTGCACTTCAGGTGCCTCTGTGGGACAGCTGGGTTCTGGGGTGTCTGTTGACAGAGCCTCTCTGTTGATGACAACCATGCACACAGTAAATAGTGTTCCACTTTCACTAGAAAGTGTCATCATGTCCACATGATTATTGGGGTTGTGGCTGGGAATGAACTGGGAAGGACAGAAGAAGCGCTAACAAACTTTTGCCGGAAATTTTCTCTTAGACTTCTGTTCCAGCAGTGCAGGATGATCCTTGCATCCACTTCACAGCACCAGAAAATCTGTTACTTCCTCTATCACTTGGTCTTCCTTCACCATCTACTGCACAGAGGCATCCATCCTCACCCAACTGTCACCCCTGCTGACACATATTAGTGGTCTTCTATAATCCGGCAGTTGATCAGATGAGGAAAGGTGCCCTCTTTTGTCCCTTTTGGTTTCCTTCTTTGTCTGACTTTTGCTAGCTGATGCATGGAATGGTAGGAGAATAAATGTCTTTTGGTCAGCATATGGAAGATTTTGAGGAGGGGGAGTCCTGAATGTCAGCTGTCCCAGTGTTGGCTCCTCAGATGTCAGAAGAGAGCTGGAGGGGCAGGCATCTGAGCAGGAGAGGCTGGCTGCAGAAAACTTTTCATCAAGCAGTGCCCTGTTCCTTCCCCCTTTTCCCCTGCATATCTGCAGCAGCAAAAGACAGTCACATAGCAAGATTCAGACAGTGAGCTCACTGGATCCAAAGTCATTTGTAGGCACCAACCACTAATGTAGTGCATAACAACCAGGAATCCTTAAACTTGTTATAGTCACGCTTGCCCTTCTCCTGTCATTGTCCATTTGTCCCAAAGCCCCACAGTTGCACAGCTACACTACCTGGGTTTATTTTTTGTGATGCTTTCAGAGACGGATTGGAACAAGCTGGCTGCCAAAGACCATGGTGGTGGTTCCCCAAAGTCAGACTTCCGTGCTTTATGGAATAGAGAGGGTGGTGAATATCTTGAGAAAATTATATCTTATAAGATACCTAGTGGCCCTTGTGATCCTGTGAGCACAAGGCTGATGATCTATTAGCATTCAGAAGACAACAAAGAGATGAAAAAGGGAATCAGCATTAGCTTCTTCTGAACTGAAACTACTATCTTCTGATGAGTTGTTGGAGGGCTACTTTGCAAATCAGCCTGTGAGGAGCAGGCTGGGAAAGGCTGTCTATACATCTGTTACTGGATGTAGATGTCCCCTTGAAACCTGAGATTCATTTCTAGACACTACATGCTGGTTCTATACAGCCTTTCTTGCTGAAGTGAGGTCTCATTTTCCCACCCTACAGGGGTTTGCAGTATTAGCCTGCTTTTGTTAGCTGCTGGAAATCTGAAATACTAGGGTAGGAATTACAGTTTGGAAGAGTTCCCTGAAAGCAGTTTCTGGAGGTTGAGCCCATGTTACATATAGATCTGCCCATATGATCCAGGTCCCAAGAAAAGTTTAAAGTACTCTGCGAAATAAGATATTCTCTGTCATTTCCCAGACATAAGGGAGGCTGAGAAGAGAATTAAGGGAGGGTTTGTCTCTTCCCTGCCCAGCTGATAACTCCAGGTAGAAGGAGTGGTTCTTTCCCCCCTCACCTACCTGTGTTACAGGAGAGTTCATTTCTGTTCTGCATCATTAATCTGAGTTTCTAATAGAGGTAAAAGACTCTGAACTTGGTCGACAGAGAAGTTAACAACCAGTTTGCTGGAGTCCTAACAGTTGATCACTTAGCCTTGGTGATTAACTGCAGGCAAGGACCAGTTTCTGGGAGATAATTGGGGTCATAAACAATAGCTGTTTAATGGAGACTGTGCCCGAGGAGAGGGACTAAACATATTCAGCGGCAAGAAACTTGCTACCTTTGGACAGCATCCAGGTACTGCCATCAGCCAGCTAGAGTGCAGCCAGCCAAGTTCTTCCTGTAGGGGAAGAGAGAGAGTCCTCAGCAGACAGCATCTGTCTGTCCTTAGGATGGCCCCAAGCTGGAAAGATGCTTGAATGCAGCCATAGGAGGCTTGATAAAACTTGTTAAGCAGAAATCTGTAAGGTGCAAAGCTGAGGCCATGTGTCTTTCCATCCATTTCAGAATGAGGACTCGGCATTTAGGAGTGGTGAGTTCTGCAGCCTGGGCTAGGATTGGTGGTGTCAGCTGGAGTTGCCATGTTGAAGGCATCCAAGGGTTGTAGCAGCCCCCTTAGATTGTTCTGGAAGGATGGTGAACAGGATTGCAAATGTCCTGCTGCCGTGGTTTTCTCTTGAGCAGATGTGTGTGTGTGCACAGCAAGCATGGAATGTATGCGCAGGGTCTCCGTTTGGCCTCTACTGTAGCATTATAGGAGAATTAAGATTTCTCTGCCTGGAATTCCTTAATACAGAGTTGGTTTGTTGCTAGGAAAAAAGTGCAGAAAAGCGCTATTGAGAGCTAGGAGGGTATTTAAATAGGAAGGATTTTTATTTGTACTTTCTAAAATAAACCCTAGTTTCTGACTTTTGAGCTCATTAGGAATCCCTGCTGGGCACACAATGTACACAGGGGGTCCTCCAGGCCATGACAAGATGTTTTCTTTCAGTGGAGAGCTTGTTGGAACTGGAAGATAGCTTGATGGGATTTCTCATGCGGCATCAGCCTCTAATTAAATTCATGTCACTCCAGTTGTTCCTGTATGCATCTGATTGGAAACTGAGGGAGGAAAATAAAGGTGCAGATGAGTTTTTGTGATGATTATACTAGCCAAGCTAGAGCGTGGCATGATGGAATCTGGAGTTTCTGATGGTTTTATCCTTTCAAGAATGGGGGTAGCGTGTGCACACATGTGGATGACAAGCTGAGCTGAGCACCCTAATGTGAAAGCTGGGAAGGAACCTGACATGCAGATCCTGCAGCTCTACCCTGATACTTTAAAGCATCCTTGGATACTCCCTCATTTTTAAAGGAATCAGTTGTTCTGTCCCATTCTTTCCCATGTGTACAGAACTACAGAAGCAAATGCAAGGTGAATTTGTGGAGAAAGGTAATGTTGCCCTTCATTTCCTGATAGCAAAAGCATGATAGCATTGCCAGGCTGGTCTGCATTCCAGAACCAAGACAGTAAATGTTGTCATAACATGGAGACCTGAAAAGCTGCTGTAGGTGTGCAGCTGAATTTTTTCCACTGCACCCTTTGTTCTGACAGCAAAGTCTGGCTTTGCTTGGCTTTGATTTAAAACGGGTAGGTACCAGAAAAGGGTAGTGATCCCATAGGGGCCTCAGGTTCTCCAGGCTTTCAGCCTTCCCCAGCGCATCACTACCCCAGTGAGACATACAAGAGGATTTTCAGCAACTGGTAAAGTGAATGACATCAGTATTACCAATATTTCTGATACTGGTCTCACTGCTTGGAATTGGTTTCACCGCGCTGAAACATCTTTGATTTAAGGGAAGTCCTGCTGAAACTGCTGGGAGGTTATTTGACATCCCCTCTCCCAGTGCCACAGAGATGCACTGCAGACTAGAAACCCCTCAAGAGAACCGGAAACAGAGCAGGGAGGGGATTGGGCTAGGCCTGTATGTGCTATGATTCTGGTACCTTATGGTCAACCAGTCTTCTCCCAGCAGTGACAGGGGATATCCTGGGCTAGAGTCAAGGCTGACTCAGGAGAAAGACAAGAGGTGACAGGAGCTCCTCGCTTTCAGATAAAGTGGAGCCTGTTTATCACTGCTTGGCAGTGGGAGAAACCAGGCTTAGACAGACCTCCCAAGAGCAGCTGAGAGCATAGGGCTGAGCTGGTGGCTGCACTGAGGTGGCAAGCAGATATTCCAGATATTTCTCCAGCTGTATGAAGCGCTATCTCAAAGGGAGACCTAGATAGATATCCCAGCATCTCTGGGAGCCAATGTAGACTTTGGCTCCATGACAGTCCTGCCTCAGTGTCAAAGAAGAAACCCAGTTTGCCTGTAGGACTAGGCAGAGCCCTTCAGTAACCCTAGCAAACTGAGTGTGCGTGGGATCCCTGCCGTGCCGTATTGAAATCTGCCCTGGAAGGAGCAAGAGCATGAATATGGGAGGAATTGAAGGGAACTGTCACACTCGGAGGCTTCGCATTCCTAAGCAGCAGCTCTTTGTGATCCTCTGGGAGGAGGTTTGATGTCTCCTTGGGCAGTGCTAGTGCTACCTCTAATTTATGCATTCAGGGCCAAGATTTCCAGGTGACCAGCTCACTGGGAGCACAACAGGTAGGACTGTCTGGCTCACTTTGAAGCAACAGAGGCAAGAAGCTTGGGTGTAGAGCTTGGGTGTCTTTTACACCAGAATAGGTCTAGTCATTTGAGGCATGGATGGGTCCTATCCTTCCCCACTCAGCCTGGCTATGGGACAGGGATGCTCTGCCTCTTCATCTGTTTGCTCTCAGAGGCAGGATACCTGCCCACTCATGGCTGCGACATTCTCCCCTTGGCAGCTGAGATGGGGAATGAGTTTTTGAGACTATGCCATCGAACACCTACCACCACTGAAATAACAAAGTCCCTATCCATGCCATCGCTGGCAGGCTGAAGCGTGAGCAGGCAAGCGTATTTGTACCTCCCCAGCAAATCCTCAGCTCAGCAGCTTCTGTAGCACACAGCTTTTAGTTGAACTGCTGTGTTATCCTTTGGATGGACAGAAAGAGTACTGGAGAGCCTCTGGGGTGAATTGGTCATTTCTCTAAGTCAAAAAAATCTTCACTCAGACCTTAGGTCGGTTAAAATCTGTGGCTTTGCTTTTTAAGCCACCATCCATTGTTTTTATTTTCCTTCAGTTCCTTCATGTACCTTGGAGAGGGGTGGGCTCATAATCAGAATAAATGAAGAATTTCTGGATTTCTCACTGGTGCCAGCCATCCTGCTGGAAAACATCAGCATCCATTGCTCAGCTTCTCCAAGAGTGGGAAGAGGAAAAGCCTGAACCTGGGTCCTCCCCCGTTAGCAAGGCAGGATACGTTCCCAACTTTACTAGGAGTATTTTTTGACAAATTCTCAGATATCTCAGCTGTAAAAGCTCGGGTGACAATCATGTGTTTGCATAAGGTAGAGAGATTAAGCCTTTAACAGTATGGTGGCAGAATACACCAAATATTCATGGCAGTTGATGGATGAGCAGAGCAGACTTACGATGTTTGATGTTGGCAGCTTGGAGCACCTTCCTGCTGATTACATGTGACTGTCTTTCACTCCCATGCCCCTTCCCAAACTGCTGCCGTGACCAAACTTAAGACACTTTTTGATAAATTGTGAGTTAGCAATATTGTCATGGGAAGGACTTCTAGCCTCACTGGGCAGAGGAGGATTAGCTGAGTCTGCCTTTGTTTAAAATCCACTGGGTAGCACTAGAGCATGGAAGAAAAGTCATTTCTTACATAAGCTTGGATTATGTTATTTACTCTCCATTGTTTGTGAGGGCCTCATAGAACCGTGAAAATGACCTTTATTTCTCTATGGATTTTGTCCTTTATCATTTTACAAATATTGATTTGGTTTTTTTCTCCTGTGTCTTTATCGGAGCTGAATTAACAAGGCTGTTTAGCAAGAGCCTCTGATTCATTTGGGGTCTTTTTGTGCCAGGTACTATCACAAGCAGCTGAAGGCAGCTCAGTGAAGAATGTGCAACCACTGTTACAGAAGTGACAGCGGAGGTGATGAGTCCTGACAAGAACTGAGCTAGCATGGGTCAAAGAGCAGGCTTAAAAGGATGGTCTCTTCATCCTGGACACAAATGCTAGCATGATTTGTTTGCAAGGAATAAAATTTTATGTCTGAAGACTCTCTTCCTCAGACCATTAAAGCTTGAGGCTACTGAAAGTTGTTTAGTCTACTGGAGTATTCCAGTTCCACCCACAGATCCACAGTTGAGATCAAGAGACCATATTCACAGCAAGAGGCGATCCCTGTCCTTGTGATCCAGAATCTCAGTGTTGTGTCGACGAGACTCCAATAGGAAAAAGAGCCATTGGTGCAGCTTTACGTGCTCTTTCTTGCCAGACTTTTAAGCAAGCCTCTTGTCTGATTCAAGAGCTTGCAGGTGGAGCAGAGAGGGGAAATGAAAGGCAGACAGTGACATAAAGTTCAAACAAACCAAGTCTGATGGCCACTTTTGATGCTTTTAACACAAGTGAGAGGGAAGGTCTAGCCGAGCTGATAGCTGTCCCTTGCTGCTCGTACCTGCCATAATGCACCGTTGCGGTTTCTTGTGCAGGATGCAGAAGTTGGAAACAGTAGGGAGAAAGCAGCTGCCATGCACAGTTTTCTGGGGCAAGGTGAAATCTCATACCTTCTGAGATCTTCTCTCCACTCTGTTAGTGGCCTTGAGATATTCTACAGGATTTTAGTGATCTCCCTGGCCAGTAGCAAAAGCCTGACTTCTGCATATATTCCACATTGAGGATAAGAGAACTGAGATGGAGATAGAAGTGGTATGTCAAGATTTCTCCCTGAATGGGCAACATCACATCTACCTTTGCTCTAGAACTCTGCGGTGGGCCCTTCTTTCCTACAGACTATACACTGTGGTGGGAGATGACATTTGCTTCAAATGAGACAAGGGTCTCCTTAAACCAGCTGTTGTACAAGCCTATTAAAAAGGGCAAGTCCTCCTCCTTAAGAACTTAGTATCTGTATCAGTGGACAGCAAACCTTTGAGGACCTTGTCCCAGTGCGCACCTCTTTCTCTGAGATGAGAGGTTAAGCATGCCAGTGAGAGCCGGGAGATTTTCTCTACGAAGCTCTGTGAGGCAAATCAGTTAGTGCTCATTAGTTTCACCTCTTCAAAGGGTGGGCTCCTGCCCTTCCCCGCAGAGCTGAGGCTGGCTCCTGCCTGCCAGCCCGCTCTGCTGCAGGCCACGTGTGCTGTCTGGACAGTCACACTCCCCATGGCTGAAACAGACCATTAAGGTGGAGAGGAAGCTGAGCAGATGCAGATGTTACCCAGCAGGTCGGCAGTAATGCTGAGAACAGAGCTGAGTCTCCAGGCTCCTACCCAATCCCCATCATTTCTAGTAGACGATGCTGTCTGTCCTGCAATTCACTTTTGTTTTTCTAGAGCAGAAGGATCATTAGCTCTTAGCTGTTGGCCCTCCTGGGCTTCAGTGTCATTAGAGAACATGTCTGTGCTACCAGAGTAGCTGTAAACCCAGAGGGGAAATAAGGAATTAAGAATTAAAAGGGTCTCAGAGTATCCTGGTTGAAGGGGACTCTGGCTGTTCCTTACAGGCTGTTACAGCTCTGTGAAAGAGATATTCCTGAATCAAGAAAATAGTTGTCTTCTGCAGGAGGGCAAAGCAAAGGAACTGCTTTTTTTTTTTTTTCCCCAAGAATAAGAAGCCCATTTTGGGGCAGATCTTGGCTCTGGTCTCGGAAGGCTTCGGGAAGTTGAGAGGGTAAGTTTCTATTCCTCCTCCAGTTGATACATCTTTTTGCATAAGTGAAACGGTTCAACAAACAGTGAAAATGGCATTCAGCTGCTGCTTGGGCCATTTACCTGCTCTGTGTGAGGCTGGGGAGTGTCCTTGGGCTGTCTCAAGGCTAGCCAAGTGCTTTAACTACCAACTTATTAGCTACTTTGAGGCTGATCTCCCTGAATTCCTCTTTTCAGTGGAAATTTCAACAATGCCACCATGTCTTTACATCCAGTTTCTATTTTGGTGACATGATGCTTCTAAACAAAAAGAGTCAGAAAATTCTTAACCAACTCTACAGGCATCATGCTTCCAGAGTCAGGGCTTCAGCTGCTCCTCCCCAAATCTCAGCCGAGGAGGACAAGCCACTCTGTATCACTGTTCACTTACTCCTCTCTATCACTGTTCCTTTACTCTCTGGAACTCTGTCTCCCAGTGCTTCAAGGTAGATGCTTCAGCCATTAATACTGCTCCTGGGGCATGGGCAAGGAGCAATTAAAGCTCGTTGTGCCAGCGAAGAGCCCTGCGGTGAGCCAGGCTGTTGGCAACAGCTACCCCCTATTTTGCGGTGTGCCGCAGCTTCTCGAGCAATGCTGTTGCAGAGAGAGGCGAGTGGTTCTTGCTGATTGCATGGTTGAAGTTTAAAACTAAAGGGCTAAACTAAATATGGCATTTCTAGGCTTTTTGCTGGTGGCAACCAACTTGTTCTGTAGCATTCAGCACCTGGAGAGAGCAGGGCTGGAGACAGCACAGCTGCTGAGCCTGTGAAGCCGTTTTCAACCAGCTGCAGCATGGGACTGATGGCAGGAGCAAAAATAAAGTGTTTAAACAACAAAAACTTTCTAGTGCTCCCTTTAAGGCTTTGCTTGTGACACTGCAGGCTCTAGATCTTTGATCCTAAAATGACACAGCAGTTCCTTCATCTCAGACACAAATGCTTGCTCCAGCTGCACCCCATGAGGATCAGCTAAGCCCTCTCCAGCTGCAGGCAGGAGGCTTGGAAGAAGGTGGTGGTGGGTATTCCCTGGAGAAGGGTCCTGCTAGATGCTGCAGAGTGAGATTTGATTTGTGCCCAGCAGTCAGAGTGGTCTCTGCTGGCTTCAGCAGCTCGTACTAGAAGAGGAGTGTATCGGCCATATAGGAAGTCTCAGCTACAGGAGGAAGTTTCAGGCTGGTGTGCGAGGGGTGGGGGCAAGCTTTTCTCTTGCCTTTGCAACTTGTCTGGAAACTGGAAATCTCTCTGGAGATAAATTGAAGTTCTATTGGCATCTCTACTGAGAATGTCAACAAGAATCTGTCAGTGCCAGTCATGATGATGCAAACACAATTTTCTCGTTTAAAGCACCACACTAACTGTACCTAATTAACCTTTGTGACAGCACAGCAATGCAAGGAAATAGGGATCATTAACTTCAGCTTCACTTCACAGAAGGGAAAGAGAAGCAGCAGTGCCAGCCCCATGCGTTTCAAATTGAGGTAGGCTTGGAAAAACCACAAGGTTAAAAATAACAATAATCCATTTGGCGTTCTCAGAGCCTTAAGAGTGCACTTAAATCAAATTTTCAGGTTTTTCTCCAAGAAACATCAGGACTGGAACCTTCTCTCCCATACACACTTTTTTGTCACTCAACAACCAAGGCTTTTAAAAAAAAATCACACATTCTCAATCACAGTGGTGCAGAGGCAATAAAGGTCAGAGTGATTTGCTCAGTGTTGCTTAAAAATCAGCTGGGCAGAGCTGGGACTAGACTGTGTGAGTAGCTGACCCTCCACCCCTTGCTTGTTCCTCCAGACCAAACATTTTTCTAGATGGGGGAACCTGCCTGAATCCACCAGTGGTCACTTAATAGCTGCCAGAGGTGTAATTTAGGCTTGAACTAGTGACCTCATCCCTTCCTCTCGTCTGCTGAGGGACAGACTGATGACATTGACTGTTTACATTTTGGTCTCTGAGCCAGCCAGCTTCTTTGCCTGGAGCCCAGCAGGAATGGAAAGGTCCTAAAGATGCAAAACCAGTTCTGCTCCCTGACACTGCTTTCCTGTCTTGGGGCTGTTTTTATAAGTTATTAGGGAAGAGCAACTTGTGCAAGACCTTTTTAAAGTAAATATTTCTCCCTGCCTGTTGTTTTGCCCCTGTACTCAGCACTCGTGAGACCACGCCTTGAGTACTGTGTCCAGTTTTGGGCACCACAGTACAAGAAGGACATTGAGGTACTGGAGCAGGTCCAGAGAAGGGCAACGAAGCTTGGTGAGGGGTCTGGAAAGCGTGTCTTATGAGGAGAGGCTGAGGGAACTGGGGTTGTTGAGTCTAGAGAAGAGGAGACTGAGAGGAGACCTTATTGCTCTCTACAACTACCTAAAAAGCGGTAGTAGTGAGGCTGGTGTTGGTCTCTTTTCCCAAATTACTAATGATAAAACGAGAGGAAATGGCCTCAAGTTGTGTCAGGAGAGGTTTAGATTAGATATTAGGAAGAAATTTTTCACTGAGAGAGTGGTTGGGCACTGGAACGGGCTGCCCAGGGAGGTGGTGGAATTATCATCCCTGGAGGTGTTTAAAAAATGGGTAGACGTAGCACTCGAGGCTGTGTTCTAATGGATAGAGAGATGTTAGGATGAAGGTTGGACTTGATGATCGTAGAGGTCCTTTCCAACCCTAATGATTCTATGACCACCTGCTGGCAGGGGCTGAGGGGAAGAAAAATGCCTGTGCCTGTTTACTGGGCACCAGCACAGTCTTATAATTTTGTCTCAACAGAGAAATGCAATGCAAAGCTCTGAGGGGTCACTATGGCAGCTTTGAAAGTTGTATCTGTTGGTACCAAGAAACTTATCTCGCTTTTGCCCTGAGTCATAGATGTCAGGATCAGAGGAGACGACCTAGGTTTGTTTGGAGCCCCAGCAGGCAGGACCCCTGCTCTGGTGAGAAACCAGTGGGGACTGCCAAGGAGGAAAGACTGTTGTGTGGGGTGCCAGCCCCAGCCCAGAGAGCTGGCATTCATACAGGAGTGTGTTTTATTCATCTCTTTTTCTCCTGTGTCCATTCTAAGCTGACACGGGGTGAAGTGAAGCTGAAAGGACCCTTGAAAAGGCCAGGTCATTGATGGAAAGGAAGAGGACTTGGCAGGTGGTGAAGAGCTTTCATGAGCATCATGGGCTGTGGCCAGCTCAAGGGAATAGAATTGTTCCCCTGCTCAGGCTGTGTGTCTGTCTCTCTGATTATTTAGTGTATTTCATCTCTGCTGTCTGTCTCGCCCTTAATCTGGGCTCCTCTGTGCCAACAAAATGCTTAGCTCACTCCATTGTCTGAGACACTAATTTGCACTGTAAATCTGATGCTTATCTTACATGACAGCTTACTGGGGGGTTTATTGCAGTTCTGAAGACAAACTAACCAGGGATGGCTAGAAAGCTTTTGACACATCATCTGGAGTATAGAACAAATATGACCTATTCCAGCTCGCTACCAGGTTAGGATGTGGCCTCTTGTGGTTGGAGTCACAAGGGATTTCTCTTTTCAGATCTATTGAAACCCGAGTGAGTTTGGGGATTTTTTTTATGGTACACCTTCTCTTCTGCGTGAGAACTCTTGGAATGCTTCTACAGCAGCCTCCCATGCTTCTAGTGCCAGGTCCTCCATCCTTCTCCCCTGCTACCTGTGGAGTTTTAAGGACCATGAGAGTAGCTGTAGACCAGGTGCAGGCAGCATGCAAACACTGGTGCTCCAGTGTGGTCCAGCTTCATTGTCTCTGCCTAGCTTTATCAGAAAGAACCTTTGTACTTGTCTTTCTTCTTTCATATTTCCTGACACTTTCTCTGATAGGTTTTAGCTCTTTGCTGGCAGAGTGACAACCCCCCCTCAATCTTGTGTGCAGTTGCCACCTTCTCTCCAATCCTCACGCTATCCACTTTTAGAGATTCACATATCTTCTAAGAGATTTTCACACCAGTGTTGTTCAGATTACTGTGCAGCACCAGAGGCCTAAATCCTTCTGCAGAGGGTTTCCAGGTAGCTTCAGATCAGGGTTTTCCCGGGGAGATCTGGGAAGATTGTTGTTGCTTTGATACAATTTACGGTTCTGCAGCTGAGAATACCAGTAGGTGTTTAATGCCCAGAACTTCTGCATTGCAGTCCTTTGGGATACAAAGGATCCTGCTTCTCCAGACAGGGGAGCAGAAATGTAAGACTGGACGTCCTCAGAAGATGGTGTTTTTCTGGCGAAACAGTCTGATTTTCACTGAGTGGAGTCCTGCCATACAGTTTCATGGATTTCTGGACCCCTCAGATCTTCCTGCCCTCAGTCTGAAATCAAAATACAGAAGTGGTTGTACTGGATAAGCTATGTGCAGCAGCTGGGGGGCTGGAAACTGGATTGGAAATGGAACCAAGGGGTCTCAGTAGCACTGAGGGAGAGGAGAAAAAAAAACACCAAACATCAAACAGATAAATTGTTGAGGAATAGGCAAGCAATATGTTGTATAGTGAGTAGAACTGTAGCTACTTAGGTTACACAAGAAACTGTGTAGTGGCCTCTCTCAAACTCCCATTTTGCATTCGAGATTATCAACAGATGTGTAACCTAAGGCTTATTCCAAGTCATCAGAGCTGGTAAACATGCACTGTCCTGAGACCTGCCCAAAGGAGAGCTCTGTACAGCCTAGGAGAAGCTCAAGGGAAAGCATACTACTCTGAGAAGACTCCAGAATCAGCAGAATTTTAGAAGAACACAGTACAAAAATACCTAAGAAAGGATCATTACCCCACTTAATTTAGGCTCATGCCTAGTCTAGGTTAGACTGCTGTACACAGCCTTCTCCAAAAAAACCCTTCTCTTCCACAGCTAGAAATGGAGTCAGAGAAATTGAATCACCTTGCTTAAACTTCGGTGTTAAGTGCCTGAAAGTTAGCAATTTATAGCTGAAGACCTCTTCGTTTGTTTCCTAAGAGGCCTGGAAAATTCCCCTTTCTCACAGATAGCATGGTGCCATCAGAGAGTCCCCAGTGCAAGTATCTGGCCTCCCGTCTGCCCTAGTGCTTGTAGCACTGGCAGCAGCTCAGATCTGTTTGGCAAGGTCAGGTTGGCCCTTCAGCTGTGTGCATCCAGCCCCCTGGGGCAGCTGGTTCTTCCATGGATAAAATCTGTCCTGCTGCTTCTGCTGCAGAGTGTTTTCTGTCAGACTTCTGGTTGGTTTGTTAAAAAAAAAAAACAAAACAAAAAAAGTAGTCCAGTAACACTTAGAGACCCTACTGTGTTGCGTGACTTGTGGACAACAGGAAAATAGTCTCTGCTCCAAGGGATGCTCAGGATAGCTTGGCAGAAGTATGCTGAATAGCAGATGTGATGAAGACACAGCATGAGACAAGTTAGTAACAGTGAGAGCAAGATGTTTGCTTAGACTGACTGGGTCTGACATCTCCATCAACTGGGGCGTGCAGCGTGCGAAGGCTCTTCAACTTGCTGAACAGTTGGGCCAGCCTCCTAGCACTTCCAAGGTCTTTGCTTGCTGGCAAAGGAAATCCACTGCCTACATCAGTGTTCTCTCTGTGTGGAAATGAAAACGGGTGGAAACATCAAAGCAGGGGTTCCAGGTAGAGTTTGCTTCTGCCTGGAGTATTATTAGCAATTAAGGGAGGGAGCTGCAGCCAGGCTGGATGAACAAGGGGGCTTTCATCTTGGGGAGCAGAGCGCATTAGAGAGAGCAGGTGAGGGGATCTGAGAGTTTGGGAGAGTGCAGTGGAAGGGCTGGGGTCTCAAAAGAGAAAGCACATTCAGCCAGCAGCCCTTGGCTACCTGCCTCCAGCTGTGTCCACCTGTTCAGGTTAGCAGTCCGTCCATTTGTGCAGCCTAGTCTGGGCAAGTGACTGAGCTGGGTTGCCACAGCAGGGATTTCTCCTTCTTTGTTCCTGGGGACCTGTCCCCATCCATGACCATAGTGGAAGGACAGGCTGGGCTGTGCAGACTGGCTTCTTGCTTGGGGCACTGGTGGAGCCTCTGCAGTGCTTGGTGTGAGGCAGCAGCTGGTGCTGACACAGGCACTGTCCTGGGCTCTCTGCAGAGCCATGACTGCAGCATGTGTTTTTGCAGACTTTGGAAAGCTGGTTTTATTACTGTCCTTTCCCCACTTCTCAGGAAATGGGGTGTGAATTTAGCAGGGGGCTAAAGCCCTCCTGCTGCATCTGCACCAGGCAGCCTCTCCTCTGAGTAGGTAGTGGATTAGGAGGGCTGCTGCAGCTCCAGGGATCCTGTATTCCCAGCTGGTGCTTGCTTTCTTTCCTGACAGGACTGCTTTATTGTATTTTTGCAATTGTTAGTAACTCATCTCATGTATGGAACTGGCAGTGAATTAAGAGTATCCAAAGCATCTAACCCCCCGAAAAGAGCAGCTCCTCCTCTGCTGCTTGCATGCAGCATTGTTAGCTGACGCAAAGGGAGAGGATGATGTGGAGGCCAGCAACAGAGCTGTCAGGTTTGAACCCTGTGAGTAGCGATTCAGAGACAACCCTTTCCCAAGAAGTGGTGAGCTGTGAACATTACGTCTGCAGTGTTGTGGGCAGGTGTGATGGCAGCTTGTGTGGGTATATTATGCTGGCCTTGATCCAGTTGGCACAGGTAAACCAGCAGTGACAAAGTGTAGTAACTTAAGCACTGTCTTAACACTATTAAATACGTAGCTGAGATCTCCGGAGGGTTTGTACAACCTGAGGTGACATTTGTGTCACTGTATCTTTACTGCAGTTTGCTGTCTGTGCTAGCTCAGTTACAGTTCTCACAGATAGGTCTGTGCTGTGCCTTGGTCCCACATCTGACATGAGCACAGACCTACCTCCAGACAGATGCTTCTGAGGACCTGCAGGCCATGCAAACGTCAGCTGTTGCTGTCTACAGTTTGTGCCTCCTATGCTGGCATTAGTCTTTGTCATTTACTGGAGTTAGCCAACATGCAGGGGAGAGGAATCACATCTCTTCTTAATGGGATTTGCTTTGCAGTGCAGCACTGAGGTTTGCAACTTTGGAGCTGCAACTGAGCCACCTTCTTCCCTTCTCTGTCACATGGGCAGTTCTGCTCCCGCTCTCTACCCTCCCAAAATCCTCTCCTACCATGTTCTAGGCCTGGGATTGCCCAGGTTTGTCCTTCAGGCACTGAGAGTTTGGGGGCTGCAAGGCACTGTGCATACGGGTGCGTGCGCTGTGGTCAACAACACTCCTGGGCTGGAAGAGGTGCCCAGGGAGAAGATCTTTGGCATGGGCACTTCTCACTTTTCCCTTTCTCTCTACCCACAGATGCCGGCAAGGACCATCCACAGCAGCAGGCAGGGGTGATCTGGAGAGTGACAGGCGGCTTGTTCAGTATCACCCGGGGAGCCGTGGGGGCCACATTGGGAGGAGTTGCCTGGGTGGGCAGCAAGAGCCTGGAGCTCACCAAAACCGCTGTGACCAGCGTCCCTGCTGCAGGCGTCGGACTGGTGAAGGGCAGTGTCTCAGCAGTGACCGGCGGCGTTGGAGCTGTGGGGAGCGCAGTTGCCAGCAAAGTTCCATTCACCGCAAAGAAGAAGGACAAGGCTGACTAATCCCCATCACAGCTCCCTTCCAAAAGATCAACCTGCCCATACTCTCCTCCTACACAGCACCTCTCTGAGTTGGAACCAGCCGCTTCAGGGAGGGTCAAGAACCCGAGCAGACTCTGGCTGCAGCCCGCTCAGCACCGCCTGCCTGGCTCAGAGCTCACAGAGCCACTGTCAATGCCTTTCACTCCCATCACCTACAGGGAAACCCCTTTACTCTGAGGGTTTTAAAGGCACCATTGTCTCTGTCTTGCAGTTTCCTTCTTCCCTTCTTGCTCTTGTAAACACAGAGCAGTGGGAGAGGGTGTCCATCTGCCTGGAGGTGGCGGGGAGTAACAGGGGAGCAGGAGGAAGTATGCCTGACTCAAAGTGTAGGTTGTATAGTCAAATTCAGCTTCAGCTGGGAAGAAGCCTCTGAAAAACCCCTTCCCTTGGCTCTGGGAGGTGTGTTTGGGGTGTCTACCTGGTGGAAAAGCATAGAATAAAGTCCCATTGACACAAAGGAGAGATACTGTGAAGAGTGGGAAGTCTTCCTCCTGCCCTGCACTTCTCACCTTGTCTTGGCAGGGCCCATTCCACAAGCGGCTCCCAGTCACTTACTCCTTGGCTGAATTGCACCCTTCAGAGAAGGAACCCTCAAGCTCAGCAGATTGGCTCCGAGGATGATGCCACACAAGAGTATGATACATCCCAGGCCATCAACTTCTGCACACATTATTTTGGTGAGAGGCAGAAGGTTGAAAGCTGCTGCATGTTCCCTTTGTGGAAGGAGCTGGTAGTGTCATCTGCTAAGCCTCTGTGAAATTGCAGCACAGGTATTGATGCTCCACAGGGAGACAAAATGGGCCTTTGGGCTTGACCCTTGAAGTCCTTGCAGTATCCCAATCTGCAACAGGGGCTTTTTGACTCCAGGTCAACATTCTCACTCCGCAGACATCACTAATAACCATGAGCAAATGTGTTCCTGAGCTCTGCTGCAGGGAAGGAGGGGAGGCTGAGTGTGTTGCTCTCCCCCATGACTCAGCACCCCAGGAGCAGTGGCCTGGGTGTGAGTGGGCTGCGCTTCACTGGAGAATGCTTCCCCAGTCCCCCAGCCATGGCCAGCCTGCACAGGCACCAGCAACTCCTCCTCCACATGCTGCTCCTGGGCCTCCAGCCTGGCTCCTCTGAAGGACCATGTTGCACTATATAGCCCACCCACAGTCATAGTGCCGCAAAAACCCAGACACCTGCACCCATCTGGGAGTTACAGCCATCCTCAGCCTGGCCCATGATACTCCCAGGGCCACGTGGCATTGCACACACACACACACACACTCACCCCACAGTCCCCTGTAGCTCTTGGGTTGAGGAAAGCCACAGGCTCCACGATTAGCTCTGCTGCTCCTGGCTTTGGCAAGCAATTAGCCTGGGTGATTAGGTGTTGGATGCGGTGCTTGTGCTGTACTGTACAAATCTGCAGCTGTATTCGGGTGTGTGTTTGTGTCAGGCACATCTTCAGATGGGTAAACAAAACAGTGCCACTGCCGCAGAGGAGTTTACAGGGTCATCTTTGGCACTTCCAGTGTATAGTTTTTAGATAGGGTCTTGTTGCAAATAAAAATCATGCTTAAGAGGATATTCTCCCCTCTGTTGCCCAAGAGCGTAGTTTATTGAAACCAAATGAATGCGAAAAATCCCCTTTTTCCCCATCTATGAGGTTTGTTTACTTTCTGCCCTATCTTTTGGACATTGAAGCCAACTTCCTTGATCTTCATTTCCTGTTGGAGGTCACTGTGCTTCCCAGCTGCTCTCTTGTGCTTAGTGCTCGGACATCAGGTAATATTTAAGTACAGCCTCCCCCTACCACCATTTTTGCTGAATGTTCTTGAGCTTGTGAAGCAGTCTTTATTTAGACCTTTATTAAATCCACAGTTTGGGCTGACATAAGTTGCAGTGTCCCTGTGCTAGTCACGCTGGTGTTAGCCGCTCTCCATACCCTCTGCTGGGTAGTCCCTGCTGTTTGCAGTGGCAAGAAGTTGCTGATCTCTACAATGTGTTACTCTTGCTAGCATGAGAGTGGTTTAAGCTACATCTTTGTTTCTGAAGAGGAAACAACATTTGGTACATGTGTGCATTTTCTTGCTTTGTCTCTTTTGTTCCGGTGAAGACCAAGTTGACCCAGACGAGTGGGTTTTGTCTCTGAAGGCAGTGGCTTCACAGAAAGATCAGCCCTTGATGTGTGCCTGCACTTTGCTGGGATGCTTATGGCAGTTGCCAAGGCCAGAAAGAAGTCTTTTCTGCTCTTCCTTTGTCTTAAATGCCCCGCAAAGCAGCAGGACAGTTTGCACTGTGTGGATCTGTGTTCACTGCTCTCACTGAGCGCATTTTATTTCTTACTCCAGATAACAGGCTGCTCCTGAAGCCAGCTCTAACCCCAAAGCTAAAAGCTGCTTGTGTGTAGCTAACTGTGCTATCACCAACCCTCTTAGAAAGATACTTTCTTACAATTGTGACAGAAGACAGTCTTTTTCCTAAAACTGCCTCTCCCAGGCCTGGGACAGGCAAAAATATTATCTAAGGGGTTTTACTTCACCAGCCCTCCCTGGGCAGGTGATGGGAAGCTTCATCATGCTTCTGGCTAACCAGTATGCCACACAGGCAGTACATCCTTCCCAAGCTGTTGTCTGCAGGCACTGTGCATGAAGAGCAGGCATGGAAAATGGGATGAAGGTGCATTAATGAAGGCCACAGGGGTCCTGAGGGGTTCCTGTCTTTTTATTTCTGCTCCTCTGTGCATCTTTGCAGTGAGTGGAGTAAAGCTCTCGATTTGTCTGGAACTGCATTTCCTTGTAGGATGGCCTGAAGAAGGGGAGAAGAAGTGTGAGAGGAACTCTCAACCCAAATCACTATTCCTGTAGCCCAGCTAACAGAGAAGCCATGGACTTCTGCTGTTTATATAGCAAAAGAGATCTAATTAGTGGGATAGAAGATTAAATCTATTCCAAAATCAGGGTGTCACACCACTTAACAGTCATTCAGGAACATGTAACTATGCAGGACTTGAAGGCCTCTGGTAGTGTGCTAGGGCTGCTTTGTTCATCCAGGTGATCCAGCCCCAGGCTGCTTTTCTGGACACTCTCAGTGCCAGAGCAGAAGGAAAACAGGGTCGGTGTTCCTAGTTTAAGAGCAAAACTGCCTTTTGACAGCTTTGGTTGCATCTGGATAGTATGGGAAAGCTTTTTGGCTCCTGGCAGATGCCCCATCTTTCCTCCTCCACCACTACAGAGACTCCAGACACCTGGAGAGTCCACCTGGGACACTGGTGCAGCCTCTCTCTTCATGGAAAAAGGGGCAAAAACTACAGAGTGTGTAAATCACATTGCTACTAGATGGGGAGGTTGGGTACAAAATAGGGAGGGCAGCCCCAAGGTGGAGGGAAGGACTGAAGGGAGTTAGTAGAAGAAAGATCACCAGTTTTCAGATGAGGTGAGGAGTGGGGGAGAAAGAAAAGGGGGAGCATGGAGGGAATTTGTTCATTAGGACAGGCTCTGAATCAGATGATGAACACAATGGAGTATGTTCCAGTGAAGAGTCCAGAAAGGGAAGTAGATGAATGTGGTGTGTGGTGGTGGTTGGTGACCTGCTTCCGCAGTAGTGATGATTGTGAGGGGTTTCTGTTCAGATAGATCAGTATACCCAACAGATGGTCCAAGCACCAGATCAGCTTCCCCCTTACCACCCTGCCCTTCCCAGATCTTCCACAGGCTTTTATCATGATCTCCCCATGGTGAGGCTGGGTCTCCCTAGTGGTGGAGGTGGGATGTGACCCTACACCAGCCCCATTGCCCACCACAGCTGAACTTACCCCATGCTCACTGAACATGGTCCAGATGAGAAGAGAGCCCACAGGCACATCCTTTCCCTCTTCCTTTTGCTCATCTCATTATCCTGCACTTCTGTTTTTGTCCCTCCCTTAGTTTTCTGTCTTGGCCCTGCACGGAGCTTTTCAAAGCTCTCACTGACACCTTCGTTAAACATCGACACTCATATTGGCTGGGAAGGCAAAGAGGGTGACTCTGCCCCTGCAGCTCCTCTGGCTGGGAGAGAAGTGCATGTCTTCCACCCCTCTCTGTCCCCTTATGCTTTCTGTGGAAAATCTTATCCCACTTCTTTTCCCCTGGGATCCCTCATTGGCTCTTGTCCCTGTGGGTCGGTCATTTCTGTCTCTGTTGCAGAGTCGTCCTTGTAAAAACAGCAGCGTGAATGGGGACACGGAGATGTCTCGAGAGAGACACAGAGCTGCAGGGACAGATGCTGGGGCCTGACTCTGCTTCTCTTGGAGCCAAGGAGCCCTTTGGCAACCTAGAACCGTTACTGTGGCCACATGGTCCCATGCACAGTGACGGGCTCCAGAGAACACTTTTGTTCTTTATCATTTCATTGTCTGTAATTGGTTTCCTACTGAATTTGTTTGCTTGGTTTGTTTTGCAGTGTGTTTCTGGGAATATGCATCTCTGTATTTTAATTACAGTAAAATTTGAGGATAAAAACCTTTGTTACGCTGGCTCTTGTTTCCAGTGTGGGGAAGTGAGGAGAGGAAGTGCAGCTGAAGAAAGATGTTAGAGATTCCTTGGGAAATCAGATCTCTTCCCTAAGGGCTCTAGAGAAGGCACTAAGCCAGACTGAACCTCCATCCCTGTCTAAACTAGGACATGGCTTTTAACCATGATTCAGAAGCCTTCTTGTTGCGGGCACATTTCCAGATTGGAATGGTAAGAACAGTTTGGATAAGGCTACTAAACTCAATTTCTTCTGTTGGTTTAAAGACAAGTGCACAAGAGGACTTTTGGGATGGGTACAGCTGGCCTAGCCCTGAAAGTGGGACCTTGGCAGCTGAAGACAGGAAAATTTGTCTCTACCAGCACTGTTCCTTCATGGTGGTTTGTATGGCCACTTTTCCCAGCTGAGGAAGCGAGGAAAAAAAGCCTTGTTCCCCCTGCAGCAGCCTGCCCTTTCTGCAGGAGAAGGCAGTTTGACATCCCACCCTGGAGGGGAGCCCTGTGGGTCAACCAGACCCTCTGCATTTGCTCACTGTCTGGTGGACAGCGTGAGTGTTGGGGGTGCCAC
>JANHFX010028780.1:0-36791 GCA_027560015.1 Chloroceryle amazona
CCAGACTAAACAACCCCAGCTCCCTCAGCCTCTCCTCATAGGACTTGTGTTCAAGTCCCTTCACCAGCCTGGTTGCTAATTGAATTGACCACACACTTCCACACAAAATGTACTAGGTCTGAGACCCTGTTTCCACAAGTGCCAGGACAGCCACAGAAATGTTGTAAAACCAATAGAAATTGTGTACTCATTCATAAAAGAGAAGGTCATCACGGGACCTGACAGCATTATGTGTGCTTCCCTCCAACCTCTGTTAACACTGATTTCTTTACAGAGACTCGTGGACTGCATTTTATGTAAAACACTGAAATTCTGCAAGCCATGAGAACTACTGAGTCTGAGGTGAATCTCACTGGAAGACATGTAAATAGGAGTTATTGCTGATTTATATCAGCATAAGGGAGAAACAAATCATCCTGGAAATATGTGGAAGACAAAAAGGAAAATATCCAAACTTGGAACACTCAGGCAGAAAAAGTTAAAATTGCTAATTTTTTCCTGGGTAGTATATTACTTAATCTCTGATTTTATCCTTCAGTGAACACAGAATGTTCTGCCTAAAAACATCTGTTAATGCAAATTTTAAGATTAAAGTATTGTTCAATGTAATAAGTGTAGATCATGTCCTGTACAGGTGCTTTTTAGCTGAGGAAGCACAAGACCTGAATTAGTCACATGGATGCTGTTGGACTGTGCTAGAGCACATTTTAAGGACATAGGCATGTTTTTCTACCACCAAAATGATCATATTATGTTTTACAATAAATCGGCTTTTTCAATAGTAAAAACAACCTTGTAACTTAGTGTCAGGGAGAAGAAACAATTCCTAGACAATTGATAGCTACAGGCTGAGCTAAGTAGGACAAAGATGAGGGCACTGATGAAGATTCAGGTTAGTTTCATTCCATTAAAGGGAAAATAAAAGCATGATACCCTAAAATTAGCAACATGTGTCTGTGTGTGTATGTATATACATCTTCATATACTAGAAGATGAACTTATCTTACTATAATGCATGAGGTGTGACAAATGTTCAGTTCTCCTGCCAGTACCTCTGTAAAGGTAAAGCCACATGATTAATTGTTTTTCTGTTTAGAAAAAAAAAAAAAAAGTGGGGTGGGGTGGAGAATTGCTCTTGGTGTCAATGATGATAAAAGGGAGTTAAACTCACTGCAGCTTTCTCACATGGGGTAACAGCATTTTTCCATGTTTAAATTCCCAGACTCTGTTCACAAGGAGTGTATGAATATTTGGTGCCAGTGCAAGTTAGCAGTAGGGGAAAGTTCAAATTAACTAACTGCAGAATCTAAATCATTTAGTACTCAGCTCAACAGAAACCAATGAAATTGCAATACACAAAGTGGTAACCTGTCTGACAATAATGATACCCGAAGCATGGGCAAGTACCAAGCATGGCACACACAGCCGTGTTGAAAATTTGTCTGTGATGACCTGCAGTGTCTGCTGCTGTGCCTCAGCTCTAAGGTTCTGCTTTTACGAGATATTGTCAGTAACACTGAACTCTACCATTGATGGATTCTGCTCATGATGAACACACAAAAAAGACCCCTATTATAAAGATCATCTGAGTAGCTGTACCACTAGCTCTTTATTGCAGTAGAAATAAAAAAAAATCCAGCTTCATAATAGGGCAATCAAAAAACATGCCAAGATGCAAAGATAAGAATGTCCAGTACTCAACTCTTACCAGCATATGTTTGTTAATAGCTACAGTATTTTCAGCTTCTATCACACTGTCACCACTACACAAAATAGCAAGTCTGTACTCAGCTTTTTTTATTCTTCCAGACAGAACCGTCCTTCTGAGACAGTGCCCCAAAAATTAAATAAAGTTATTCATGCATTAATGATTAAATACTACTATACAATGTGAGAAAAACAGGGAAACTCAAATTCTTAATAGTCAATGAAGATTCCAACAGCTGTTTACTCACAATATTAATGTCTTGTAGTTATTACCATTTATAAAATCATATATGAAATTAAACTTACCAAAGTACTTACTTTTGATATATGTAGGTAGTCCTATGCTGATATATATATTTGTATTGCTGTTATCATAGGCATGCCCAAATTCTGGGCCTCTGAATGGTACAATAATTTAAGTAATAAATATTAAAACCACAGATAGCTATGAAAAGAATCTACAGCAAGTTTTACAATTAAAATCTGCTGCAAATCATCTGTGTGGGACACTAACAAAAATGCTACTGAAAAGACTTAAAAAATGTTTTTTAAACCCACAAAAACTTAATATGATAAACATAAAAAAGGTGGATTTATTGTATTGGAAGAAAAAGATCAGTCAATTGTAAGCAACTTACAGTAGTTCTGGTCTCAAATGAGTTTTCAGTAGGTTTGCAATGTATCATACACAGGCCAAAGCAACATATTTTGTCTATTTGCTCTCACCCTAAGAATACTGAAAAGGCCAGAAATACTGACCCAAAGAAGTGAAAATATTTGCCATCATAATGCAACAAAATTATTGCAGTAACAACACCACCACCAAATCACAGAATATAAGTTTTAATTCTTTCCTTTTGTATAGGTAACCGATGAAGTGTCAGCGTACACATGTGTACCCACATCTTTTGCAGTCTTTACATGTTTACACCTCCACTCAATCAACTAGATGATGAGACATGAAACTATGGACTGTGGTAAGACTGTAGGATTTGCTCCTTCTGTTACAGTTTGGACATTAAAAAAAAGCAAACAACAAAAAGAAAACAACAAACAAAAACATGCTGAGAAGAACAAAGTAAAATATTTACTGCTGGCAGTTAAAACTACATCCTTCAAGTTAAGGCTAATGTGCTTTCCAATATGGGAACATTACCAAGGGGTCAGCATTACAGCATTAAAATTTTAGAAACCAGGACTCTCAGGAGCAGTCCATGGTCTTACAAGCAAAGGAACACAAATAGAGTGATGGAGTCACTGAACCACAAACAGTAGTTTTTAAGTGAAAAGTCATGCAACGGTACAAGGGCCTCAGGTCTCTGGTGTAACAGGTACATCTACGTCTGCCTATCAGCTCACTCAAGTGCTATTAAAGGCCGACCAATCCATCTGAGTGGGCCCATTTGCTCCTTGCAGGTACAAATGGCTATTTGCTGTACATATGCGATTACACACTCACTTCCTTTGCCCTATGCTAACAGCATGTAAAACAAAAAAGTGCCATTTTGTGTACACAAAGGCACTTATCTGGGGCCCTTGGGCTCTGAATACAAAGCACTCTGAATAGATTGATGGTACTGTGGTGGGGACAAACAGGAAATGGACAACTGTGTATTTCCCAGGTTAATAGTGTAATGATTCTTTATTACTAAAAAACTTGTGCACTTCACCACCTTTATCTACTTATTCTTTCACACTAGAAAGATATGCTGTAATGGAAAGCAGCCAGCTTCTATTCAGGCAAAGGATACTGAGAAAGTGAAAAGTGGCAGAGAGGGATTCTGGACTGTTCTCCTGAATGTTGTTATCTTATTTCTCTGCAGTTTCTGATATTGCTGACTTAAATCTACCAAAGATAAACTTTTTTTTTTTTTTCCTTGCTTAGCTTAGGGTAAAATCCATGAAACCTTTTTAGAAGAGGCTAGATTCTATCATGAGTTTCCAGTTCTCTAAAAATACACTTACACATAATTAGCAAGAGCTTAGGTGACACATACACTGGATGGAGTATTTCATCCATGAACCTCCAGAGACTCATGCCTGAATTGCATGCACCACAGCAGATGAAGTGCATTTTATGGCTTGTATCAGCTAAGATACCTGGTGAAAACTACAGCAAAGCAGTTAATTTTAAATAAATAAATAAATAAATAAATAAAAGCTCGCACACAGTAATGCTTACACTTTCCTCCCTGCTTATCTCCTGCAAACACATAGTATTTTTCTTTTCAGAAAACTAATCCACATGGAAGAACATCAGGCCTGTTAACAGTGTCACTACACAAAGATTATGAGTTGTGCTAAGATTCATACTACACTTTTTAAAGGAGGAGGCATTCACAGACCTTGCTACACAGATTTTTTTTTCTCATTCTCCCTCAAACACATCTGTTACTGAAATGAAATATCAGTGTGAAAGGTACTCTTAGAAATATCTGCATATCTTTGCCATAAACACCAACACCATCCTCCTACCAGGCAATTTTACTAAGACCATCAATGTAAGCTCATAATTCGTGCTTTTTATTTTCCCTTGGTGACTCACACTCCAGACACTCATGTAGTTCTCCGCATTTTGAAATTTGGATTTGTGTTAAATTTTGAGCAATATCTGCCATTTTACACCTCAGAGCTCAGAGAAGGTAGCACAGTAGTTGGTGTACAGATGTGACAGAATGTTTTTATTCCAGAAAAAAGCTCCCTGGTTTTGACACACTGGAAAATGTACAGCCAAAGAGTGCTGGAGGCGAAGATGCCACACCAGCCTTACATCTGTCTGCTTTCATTTGTCTACAACTGTGCTTATAGATAAAACAAGCCTTCCAGATGTCATCACAAGCAGTGTTCATATGCTGACTTCACTGAGAAGCTATTGTTTGCTGCCAGAATAACAGAGTTGTAAAACTAAAATATTTAAACTCTGAGCTACTCAACACAATTTTGAATGTCACACAGGATCTTATTTCAGGATTAATTAATGTACACCCCAAGAAAATAATCATGTGTTAAAAAACAGAGCTAGCTGGCATATACAGTATGCTGTACTTTTCCCTCTCTTTTTTTTTTTTTTTTTTTAATTTAAAGACAGTTCATATTCAAGGAAATACAGTAAAGCTAAAGAAGTGCTCCGTAAGGGAACAAAATATGTACCCTCCACATGTTTGTAGAGAATAGGTAACTATATCTATACAATGTGTGTTAACATTTTGTGTATTACATTTATTTTAAACTGCCCTGATTTTGTGAAAGAATGTTCATGAAAACCAGCAGATACATTTTAGAGGCATATCTTGGTCTACAGTGGTTGTCATTAAATGTTTACTACAGCCAGAGGCAAATAATTAACATTATTCCAGGATCCACAGGTTTTCCTATATCATGTCTTGTAATTAATGGTACTGAAGTACCATTAATTACATGCAATCACAAAACTGTTAAAGATTTCTCTGGGTGACCATTCTGCTACAGAACTTCTGGTCAACTACACTTAGTTAAGTTAAAACAGCATTCATTAAAAATTTGGGGGTTTAAGTTTCTCTATCTGCTTGTGTAGAAAACAGACATTTTCCTCCCCAGATATTTGTATCAGCCTCCTTTGTATTTTTCTCCCCAGATATTTCTGATCTCTGGTCTAGAGTCTTTAAACTACTGTCTCTATTGAGTAATTTGAAGATAACCAGAGAAGGCAAACTTTTACTACTGAAAATATCTCAATTTCAGACATTTATTACTACTAATGAAATTATAATCTAGGTATTTTAAAATATTTCATTCATGACTTTGTGAAAATTATTCTCCTGGACAATTATATACAGTATTCTTATGTCATAATGAAGATGTTCAATTACCTTGATGATGACAGGTTTCATATCTGAAAGTTTTGATTTTCTAATTCTTAGAGAAGTATGGTAGGTTTGCCGACAATCACATAAATTTTGAAAGATCAGCACAAATTGCTTTGGAAGACCTTTCATTTCTAAAGGGCAACAAAGCACAGACTGTACAAACCCTGAGACACAGCTAACTGCTGGTAGAGAAAATTCCTACTTTCTGAGAAAGTCTACATCAACTTAATTGTAGTTTTACATGGTTTGAGGTGTAAAATGTAATGACTTCATAGCGGTCAATGAATAGGTTGCAACAGAAAGAGGTTTGTAAAGTTTGCTTGACTGTAAATCTTGAAGAAGGCTTCTTAAAATTTCTGCCAGCCTTTGCTCAGATTGGAAGAGACTGTATCTGCACCTTGATAAAATCCACAGAGGATACTTTCAGCTCCTCTAACTTAAATCAGACAAATAATTTTTAGTCTAGGAATTCATAACCTCTTCCTACACACCTTAAGAAACCTGTATGCCCTAAGGTTAACACACTGTACTTAGAAACAAGGAATATGCATGTTCAGTTGGTAGAGCTACCAGAATTGTAAATGCTGAGGGAAACAACAGGGTGTTACTTACATAGTAAAATTTTATTGCACTTTCTCATTTGATCTACTGTAGGGTGAACACAGTCACATGGCTTACCAATCATAGAAATTAGCAGAGTATTTCCTTTTTTTTTTTTAAAAAAAAAAAAAAGTTCCTTTCAAGAAAACAAAACCCTAAACCACCAATTTGGTCAAACAATACAAATCAATGGGGAACTCAACAGTTTCTATTAACAAAAACCTAAAAAAAAATAGCTAAAATAAAATTTGTTACAACAAAATTAAGAGATGAAGCTTAATTTATTTAAGTAGGTACTGTTGAAAGATTGTGGTCGTAAGGCTATAAGCATACACAAGTCAAGACTTACAAATGGATCTAAATACAAGTATATGAGGGTGAAAACACTTAGACTCACTGTTGGGATACAGAGCTCCATGTGTATTGCAGAACTTTGTACTCCAGTTCACTCATTGACTAACAGTGAGAAACATCTTGCTACTTGTCATCCACATGTACTTCAAAAGAACCCAGAGGATGTAGCCCTCATTCCATCGTGAACCATAGAGGCAATTCACTTTACTGTCTGGAATATTTTATGACTGCTTTATTTAACTGCTGCACAAAATTCATTCCATGTTCATACAGCAAGCCACCAAATAGCTTCCATGAATTTCAATCATTTCCAACCCCAAAGTTTCCTAATTCAGTAACTAACTTTATAGAAAGAAAATATGTTTTCTTGTGTATATAAATAGACACATGCACACACATACACATATTTACACCCAGGAGTTGTCGGAAAGACTATTTGTAAGTAACATGAGAATGCCTTCACCTTTTCTTGTCATAGATAAGTCTTTGAAGATACTGTGTAGCATTTCTCTACACTTCAAGGCAAAATCTTTATAGTTATTAAGTCATGTATACTACTTATTCAAAGCCTACATATTGTTCTTCATAACCATTTGATCCAACAGATCAGAACCAGACACACTGCTCTCAGGCCACCTCTGACAATTTTGCTTCAAACAAGGAGCTCCACATTGATACATATCTGATGACAGAGAGCAGTAAGAGAAGGATTTAAGGAGTTTTCAGAGAGATATATACTTTATAACACGTGCTATCTGTTCTCTTCAGCTAATAATTTTCAAATTTTACTTTTAGAGAGTAATAACAATTTCCAGAGATACACAGGAGTAAATTAGAAACTCAGCAACTGGCCTTTTTCAAAACGGAATTTTAATGTCATTCTTCAAAAATATACGATGTTGTCAACAAGGCTTACAGTAGAGGCAAACAGCATTTGGTCCTGAGAACATACTTTACTCCACTTGCAAGGACAAAGCAATAGCCAGTTTACTTGGGAACCATCACAAGAAAAATTACAAGGATCAGGGGGAGTTAAAGTTACCTCTGTCCTAGACAGCTGCTGCTGAAAGCAGGAGTAAAGAATTCAGGGACATGGCTATCAAGAACTAAAATGTCAATCTCAAGATTATTATAAAACACATGGGAGGAAACTGTAAAAGGCCTAGAATGACCTAAACCTCAGTAATAAAAAAAAACCAGAATTTAAACTCTTAAGTGTCTAAATCACTTCTGAAAATGAAACTTGAGCTCCCCCTGTTTTTGAAAATACTATTAAAGGACTCATTTGAGTCATGACTTTGACCTGTTTAGGAGACCAGCTGACAGAGTCCCTTGGGAAGCCGTCCTGAAGGACAAAGGAGTCCATGAAGGCTGAAAGGGAAGAGGGAAACCTTTAAGGCACAGGAACAGGCCATCCCAGTGTACTGCAAGGTGAGCTGGTGAGGAAGATGAACCTGACTAAGCACAGAGCTCAGGATGCAGAGAGAAATGTAGTGACCAAGGATGTGGAAAAGGCTGAGGTAGTGAATGCCTTCTTTGCCTCAGGCTTTGATAATAGGACTGTTTGACCCCTGAGTGTCCAGCCCCCCAAGATGGAAGACAGGAATAAGGAGAAGAATGACGGACCCATAATCCAAGAAGAAATGGTCAGTGACCACCACTTATTCACACACAAGTCTATGGAGCCAGATTGGATCCACCCAAGGGTACTGACGGAGCTGGAAGAAGCCCTCATCAAGCCACTTTCCATCATTTATCATCAGTCCTGACTAATTAGGGAGGTTCCAGTTGACTGGAAGTTAGAAAATATGACAACCATCTACAAGAAACGCCAGAACGAGTATCCAGGGAACTAATGGCCTGTCACTCTGACCTTGGTGCCACAGAAGGTTATAGAGATCATCCTGAGTACCATCACGAGACACATACAGGACAACCAGATGATCAGACCAAGTCAGCATGGGTTTATGAAAGGCAGGTCCTGCTTGATTAGCATGATCTCCTTCTACGACCAGGTGACCTGCTTACTGGATGAGGGAAAGCCTGTTTATGATGTTTATCCGGACTTTACTAAAGCTTTTGACACTGTTCCCCATACCATTCTCCTGGAGAAACTGTCTGCTCGTGGCTTGATGGGTGCATGCTTTGCTGGATAAAAAATTGGCTAGATTGCTGGGCCCAGAGACTGCTGATAAATGGAATAAAATCCAGTTGGTGGCTGATCACAAGTGGTGTTCCCCAGGGCTCAGTACTGGGGTCTCTTGTCTTTAATGTCTATCAACAATCTGGATGAGGAGATCGAGGGCACCCTCAGTAAGTTTGCTGATGACACCAAGTTGTATAGGTGTGTTGATCTACTTGAGGGTACAGAGGCTCTACAGGGGGATCTGGACAGGCTGGATCAATGAGATGAGGCTTATGGTACGAGGTTCAACAAGACCAATCACAACAATCCCTTGAAATTCTACAGGCTTGGGGAAGAGTGGCTGGAAAGCTGCCTGTCAGAAAAAGACCTGGGGGTACTGGTTGACAACTGACTGAATATGAGCCAGCAGTGTGCTCAAGTGGCAAAAATGCTGACAGCATTCTGGCTTGTATCAGAAGCTGTGTGGCCAGCAGGACATAGGAAAGGATCATCCTCCTGCTGAGGCCATACCTCAAATACGATGTTCAGTTTTGGGCCCCTTGCTACAAGAAGGACATAGAGGTTCTGGAGTGCATCCAAAAAAAGGCAACAAAGCTGGTGAAAGGTCTGGAGAACATGTCTCAGAAATATCTGAGGGAACTGGGGTTGTTTAGCCTGGATAAGAGGAGGCTGAGGGAAGACCTTATTGCTCTCTACAACTACCTGAAAGGAGGTTGTTGCAAGGTGGTCACTCTGTTCTCCCACATAGCAAGCAATAGGACAAAAGAAAATGGCCTATATTTTGCCTTCACAGAAAGGGTTGTCAAACATTGGAACAGGATGTCCAGTGAGGTGGTAGAGTCACCATTTCTGGAAGTATTTAAAAGATGGGGTACTTAGGAACATAGTGACCTGGAAGTGCTGAGTTAATGGTTGGACTTGATGATCTTGAAGTTCTCTTCCAACCAGAATGATTCTATGACTTGCATAACTATTCTCAAATACTCTCATATAGAGCTTGCAGACTGTATCTGTGAAGTAAAATTGTAAGGACAAAATTTTTTTATGCTTAGGATAAATTGCCCAGTTTCGTCAGAAAGAAAGGAGAAAAAAAGAGAGAGACAAGAGATCATCTGAGAATGGTGGAAAGAAATTCATACTCTTCACAGTGACACACAAAGCAGAAATGCTTATGGTCTCTTGGTGTTGACTGCTAGCAGCACATCTGCTTTCTGTCTATGCAGTATCAGTATCTTCAGGTATCAGTCCTAATTAAGAACAGAATCCACTTACTTTCCTATTATTTCACTGGGAACAGTTGTGCTGATGAAACAATTGTGCAGCTGGGAGCTTTGATGCCATACTATTCCTACCCATGTCTACCAGCGCTCCCTCTGGTCTGTGAAACAGAATCTGTCACTCCTGTAGAATTTCTCACCTATAAGTATAAGAATCCCCATGGTTACATTTATTAAACCTGGTTCATCTAGTCAGTGGCTTAATATATTCACAGACTGTCTTGACTTACAATTTTTAATGCTTTATCTTATGGCTTCTAATAAAATCTGTCACACCCCTGATAACCTGTGCACTGCTGTGAATGAGTGCCTGTAAAAATACAAAGGTTTGTTTTGTGGTTGTAGTGAAATAATTTGTAGAAGGCAAAGTCCGTGCTGAAGCCACAGTGTCTTTTCCTTGCACCTTGCCTGAAACATTCATATCTTTTCTGGAGCTTATTTTGTTTAAACCCTTTGAAAATAAATCATTCCCAAAAGCACTCAAGATTTCCCTAAAGACTTTGTAAGGCTTCCTGCTTCATAGGTTTCCACTTCTTTGCTGTAAGGCTAATGCATTTTAGGGATGTTTGTTCTGATGCAAAGCTAACTTAGGAGTAAAAATAAACTACCAGCATTTAAAATGCTGTTGGAAGGCAAAGAATGCCAAGTGCTAAACTTAAATTACCAGAGTTGGTAGTCGTTCCTTAATAACCTTTTCTTTAGACAATTTTTTCTGTCTCAGAGGAAAAAACATTTAGTAGGAGTGTAATGATGAACATTCAATCATTTAAAAACCCAGCAAAATCCCCAAACCTGCAATAGCCTTACATGAATAAAAAAATAATAATTTTATGGGAGAAGAAGATGGTATTCCACTTCAAGTTTGATGCATGAAACCAGAGGCAAATCATTGCCATTATTACTCAAGTGAGCTGCATGTTTATTACTCAGTAAGTCTGTCTACCCTTCTGTGAACACTAGGAGCTACACTTAGATAGTTTCAGATATGCTTATCTCCACAAAGATTTTACTAGTGTTATCATAAATCAATATTTACAAAGAAAATTATAGTGCCCAGAAAAAAAAAAAAAAAAGGCATAGAATATTTAACGTGCAAGATTAGCAACTTGATGATTAAAGAACAGATCATTATGTTAGCATTCACTTATGTAAGAAAATTACTAGTTTTAAAATTTTTCTCAGGACACAGGGAATTCATGTTGCTGAAGTGCTAGTACTTCACTCTGCACACAGAACTGCAAACAGAATTTTCCTTCAGATCTGTATTGGAACACAATTTCATTAAAAAAAAAATTCAATTTAACAATTCAGAAGTTCGTGTGTATGTTTTATAAAAATGTATGAGAGACCTAAAAACCGTGGAGAGTCATAATTTCGAATTGGCTCATTTGTTTCCATTTTATTACAGCACTACACAGTGGGTATCAGATTCTGCACAGAAAGTAGAACATTAAATCTTTATTCTAATCTGTTTTAGCAGAACTATATTATAGTTTAATACTATTTTGTCTGACTGATAAAATACCATTCAAATAAGACCAAAGAAAGCACTGAACCCCAACAGAGACCTATCCTGAAAAAAGCCACTACAAAGTGTTACTTCAAGCTATCTTCAAAAATAGCACTTCTTATTTCTTGACAGGTAGACTATTATATTCTATCCATTTCTTGTTCTTTAGGTGAACTCCTACTTCTTGTTTTGACTGAAGACCACTACACAGATATAAAATGCATTTTGTATATTGATGTCCTTTATTTTTGACAGACTAGGTTTTTATTTGAGGCCCTGTAATGAGGATATTGACAGCTTCAGAAGTGTCTGAGCAGTAACTTCAATGGTTGGGGTGTACTACTACAAGGGATGGAAATAATTTTATTAAATTGTAGACTTATACTATAGCCTAGATATAGGAAAAAATAATTCCAATTCTCTGTACACCCTGACACAGCATCATGCATTCCTTCTAGCTGTGGGAAGATGGGGAGGATGAAGCTCCAAAGCTGCTCAGGCCTTGTCTTCTTTTCACTAAGATCAGAACTGAGACTTGTTTACACACCTCTACTCTCTCAGTAACTGAAAAAGCAGGAATTTAATGTATTGAAGAACATCAGTTTCAACTGGTTTAAAGAAAATGGGAACTATTGCACCATCTACATGGTTCTGTAAACCAAAATGATGAAGCAAAGAGCATAAGGCGTGTGCTCTCCACTGCCAGTAGTGTCTCGTTACCCACCCTGGTCCTTTCAACTATTTTCCAAACAAATCTGATACCTCTTCTTAAGCTTTTCTGGCAATTGTGGATACAGAAGGAGCTTTAAAGGAGAGGGAAATAAGTGCTCAAGCTAAGTTAACTTCTGCAGAATACAGATCTCTTTCTAAACCATGTGAAAAAGCCACAGCATCTGCTGTGAATCAGTCTTCAACATCAAAATAAATGCCTGATGCTGTGCAAGATTGGTTTTTTTTTTTTCTGTCATCTTTTTCTGTGTGTTCATTTACTGTTCTTATTTACTTATTGATGCATGAGATCCACTCAGCTCTTTTGAGTAACACTTTATAGGATAAAAAATTCACTCACAAATCTTACTACATTTAAGTCTCATTTGCTCTGTTGTCCAGTATTCCTTGTGCGGTCTGCAAAGGCACCTGCAGATCTGCCTGTTTTTAATGTAATCAGAAATCAGTCAACAACTATCTCTTCATGTGTTTAAGCATGTTCTGTGAGTTCAGAAAACTTTGTTCTGCTCTAGATTTAAAAAATAATTAAAAAAAAAAAGCAACTCCCCAAAAGTCACAATTACTGATCAAAAGCAGGTATACAAAAGAAATAGAAGGTTCACATTTGCTTACTTGCTGAAATATGACAATCATAAGAGATAAGAGAGAAGGCTTAAAAGGCATTTCTCACTCATCTCAGGTTTGAAATAACTGCATTGCCACACAGCATTGTCTGAAGAGCTACTGTCACTGCGTAACTGTGTAGGTTCACTCCACAGTAGCTTCAGAATTTTCCAGCAGAAATAGAGTAGAACTTTGTTCAGGTCAAATTACATGCAGATGAATCTGGACAGACACTAGGTAACTCTTACAACCAGCAAACAGACTTGAGAATATTGTCAATATATTTAACCCAGTGTAATCAATCCACTGTACTACTGAGCATGACAACTTTCTTCCTTTGGATGGCTCGGGTTTTTTTGTTGCTTTTCTTTTAATCTCTAAAATAGCTGCAAAATCCTAAAATAAATTTTGTTAGTTAAAACCTTTCCAAATTTGTTTTTGCAGAAAGATATGGACAATCAAAAAAAAAAAACCAAACACCCCACCACAGTATGCCAGTCTGTCCAGTTCAAGACCTGAGGAACCACAAAATTAGCCTGGACAAAGCTATGATTTAGATTTTCTCCCCATTTATCAGGAAAAAGCAACAAAACCAAAAGCCAAACCAACCAACCACCAACAACAAAAACCCCAAACCAACCAAACAAAAAACAACCAAACAAATCAAAACCAAAACAACCAACAAACAAAACAAACAAAACCAAATAAAAATTAACAAACAAAACCACACACACACAAAAGCATTACAGAAAGCATTTAGAAATCCTAACTAGTCTCCATTTATCTTGCCTAGAGAAATCCAGGGCTCTGGAAGAAATTTATTAGGACTACCATAGAAAAAAAACTTACTGTCATTAACCAAAAGATCTTTAGAGAAATCAGGCTATTGCTTAACTGAAGGCACCTAAGTTAGGTGATCTCCCTTGCCTGTCCCCAGTTTAGGCAGCCAAAGCTCCAAATGTAGGCTTCTGTTTTAGGTATCTAAAGTAAGCAATACAACTATCCCATGAATCTCCATCACTGTTATTGAAATTCAATGGAATTTGATTGCTTAATTCCTTTAAAATCCTTCAAAGATGCAATTTTAAGTTCACTAATCAGCTGGACACCCATGATAATTCCCCAGGTTTTATTAGAAAGCTGTGAGGTACATTCTGGCAATCGTTCCAGAGGGCAGACAATTTTTTATAGCCCTTTCTAAAGGCATAACATGCTAATGTGGACAGCAGAAGGCCTTGAATGTAGTAGTGGTATTTGGGTAAGCCTTAACCCTTTCACATCCTAGCAACAAAGTAGGAAGTTTCTCTTCTGTAGTATTATCAGATGTAGTTATTTGAAGACTTAAGTGGAAAATCTAGAAATAAAAACCCCAAACACTGTAATTTTGCTATTCTGTATCAATCAAGAGTACTGGATGGTCATTAAGGTATCAACATGGGAGGGTAGTTGGGTAGGAAGAGGTAACAGAAACATCACCCAAAACGTATGTGTCTAAAATTGTTTTCATTTTTCCTTAGTTCCACACCTAAGAGTTTTCCTGAAAGAAGACTTTTGTGAATAGAAAAAAGCATCTTCACACGTGAAAACTGTATTGTCTCTCAAAAGAAAAAAATTAGTGAGAAATTGCCCAGTTGCCTGTATAACCACTTCAGCTCCATGGGTTAAATGTGGTAACACAAAACCAACGTGCTTTTTACAGATGCTGTCCAAAGTAAATAAAAATATGCTATTTTTACTGTTGTTTTTTTTTTTTCTCCTAATGATTCTTTTTTTTAATACCACTTAATTTGTAAACTCTGCTAACTTTATCATTTTATCATCTATTCACAGACAACCACAGTATAGACTCAAATAATCATAGAACACTTCGGGTTTGAAGGCATGTTTAGAAGTCATCTAGTGCAAGCCCCCTCCAGTGAGCAGGGACATCTTTAAGTAGATCAGGTTGCTCAGAGCCCTGTCCAATCCGACCTTAAATGGACAGGGTAGGGGTTTTACCACCTCTATGGGCAACATAGTTCCAGTCTTTAACTACCCTTATTGTACAAAAAAAAAGTCTTCCTTATACCTAGTGTAAATCTACCCTCTTTTAGTTGAAAACCATCACCTCTTGTCCTGTCACAACAGGCCCCACTAAAATGATTGTTCCCAGCTTTCTTATAGGTACCCCTTAAGTATTCACAGGCTGCCGTAAGGTCTTCCTGGAGCCCTCTCTTCTCCAACCTGAACAGCCCCAGCTTTCTCAGCCTTTCTTCATAGGAGAGACATTCCAGCCCTCTGATCATTTTTGTGACTTCTGGATCTGCTCCAACAGACTCCAACATATGTCTTTCTTGTGTTGAGGACTACAGACATGGACACTGTACTCTAGGAAGAGCAGAGCAGAGGGGCAGAATCACCTCCCGCAAGATGCTGGCCACACTTCTTTTGATGCAGCCCAGGACTGGTTGGATTTCTGGCCTGCAGCTGCATATTGTCAACTTATGTCCAGCTTTTCACCCACTCATACCCTCAAATTCCTGTCTGCAGGGCTGCTCTCAATCCCTTCATCCTTAGTCTCTATTGATACCAGGGCTTGCCTTAGTCTGACCAGTGGTCCATTCAGCCATGTCAGTCTCTTGCCCTTTTTTCCTGATTTCTTACACCTCAGGATCGAGAGCTTTTGTGCTCTTTGGAAAGTGTTCTTAAAGATCTGCCAGCTCTGTTCTGCTTTCTTGTCCCTGAGGACTGTATCACAGGGGTCCTTGAGCAGCTGGAATTTTGCTTTCCCAAGATTCAAGGTTTTGACTTTACTCTCCACCTGACCCAAGTCTCTCAGGAGTGTGAATTCCACCAGCATATAAATACTGCAGCCCAGGCTGCCTCCAGTCTTGATGTCACCAATTAGTTCACTTGCATTAATGATCATCAGGTCCAGTATCACATCTTGTAGGCCCGTCTACTACCTGGCTTAAGAAGTTATCCCCAATGCATTCCATGAGTCTCCTGGATTGCCTACAGCTCACTGTGATACTTTTCCAGCAGATATTGGACTAGTTGAAGTCCCTGAGCAGGACAAGAGCCTGTAAGCACAAGGCCTCACATAGGTGGAGTAAGAATGCTTTGTTAACAGACTGCCTTTGATCATGCATCTTGCAGCAGACACCAGCCACAAGGTTTCCCTCATTGCCTTGGTTTCTTAATTTTTACCCATAAGCTTTCAGCCTGCTCATGACTAGTCTTCAGAGACAGCTCTTCATACTGTATCCATTTCTTGATGTAGATGGCAACCACTCCACCCCTCCTTCCTCACCTGTCCCTTCTGAACAGGTGGTAGCTATCGATATCCACACTCCAGTCATGGGATTTATTCTGTCAAGTTTCAGTAATGGCAACCATATCATAGCCTTCTAGTTGTATGGTGACTTCCAGCTCCTCCTGTTTGTTGCCCATGCTGCATGTACTGGTGTAGAGGCATTTCAGCTGTGCTGTCAGCCATATCACCTTCTTAAAGGAACACTTCTTAATTCCCTTCAGGTATTTCACTGGTGTTTCCCTGTTGGTCCCTATTACTTCAAGAGCTCCTGGCTCCCCTCCATAAGACTTTAACTGTGCTGCTGTGTCCCCAGTAGGTCTCAGAGTAACAAGCTGAGGGCCCTCATTAGCACACTGTCCCTCTAACCTTGGTGTGTCATCCTACAGCTTGTCACAGGCAAGCCTGTCATGATCCCACTCTCTCTTCAAGTCTAGTTTAAAGGTCTGTCAATGAGGCCCACAAGCTCCTGAGAAAATACCCTCTTCCCACTTTGAGAAAGGTGAATCCTCTCTATTGCCAGCAAAACTGGTCCCGTGTAGGCCATTGAAAAATCCAAAATTGTGGTGGTGACACAAGCCACAGAACCATGTATTAATAGATTGGGTCTGTCTCTTTCTTCCAAAGTCACTGCCCACAACTGGAAGGAGAGAGAAAAAATAACCTGTGCTCTAGATTCCCTCACCAACCGTCCCAAGGCCCTGAAATCTCTTTTGTTTGCTCTTGGATTACATGATGCAGCTTCATTGGCACTCATACAGAAAAGCAATAATGGGTTATAGTTTGAGGATCACACGTAGCTAGCACAGTCTCAAGTTGAGCTATCCAGAAAAGGACATGACAGAAGATTAAATTATGAAGCAAAAAGGAACCTGTGAATAGAAAAGCCCTTTTTGTTCCTCTGTACACATCTCTCATGAAAGGCAAGGATGGTATGCAAGTCCAATCACATTTCTGATCACATTTCTTTGCCCAATTATTTGTGTTTATGAAAGGCATCTCTGGAAAGCAAAACTTCTCATAGGTTGAGAAATCAAACCTCTAACGTATTATTGAAAAAAAAATCTCACCTTCTGAGCAAAGCTAGGAAAAATTGAAGGGGACTTCACTCTATTTTTGCTGCATAAGTGATATTTTGCAGAAAGAAACTCATTATTGAATTTCAGGTCAAAAGAATGGCCAGAAAGGAGCTGCAGACAAATAGAGTTGGAAATTCTCTTGCCTTTGATATACATCAAGAATAGACATCTCCAGAGATAAAATGTTATGGCACCTATGGTTATGAATGAAAAGCCATAAATGCTCAGGTTAATCTGGGACATATGAAATCAGTAAGCAATACTGGAATGAACCACTGCTGTAACATGCATCAACATATATTGAAAGCTTATGTAAGACTGAAAATTATTTGACTCTCCAGCTTTAATTCTTCTGAACATTTGCTGATTTCCAAGTAGAAAAGGAGACACTGAGACACCATTATTAAAGTTGTCCTAGAACTATCATATTATGCTCAGTATAAAGAATCTCAGTCATATCATATCTAATTCATCAAATAAAAATTCACAGTTTTGTGGGCTTCACGTTTTATGTGTACAACATTGACAGTGTTTCACGTTTGATAGCTGACTATGCAATTATTTTTTTTTTTTTTTATAATATAAGGTTTTACAGATATAAAACTCTAGAGCATTCCCTCATCATTCTTACCATGTGTGGAATATGTTAGAATTAAAAAACTAACATCCTATTGCCAGTTGTGCTTTTCAAAAGCAAGCAACTTTATGCAACACACGACAGTGATTTTCCAGCAACAGTTTGATGGTGCATGGGCCTCGTAGTTGACATTTTTTACTCTAATCTTTGTTTATGGTAGGAGTAAATAATCCAAAGAAAGAGCATTCCACTATGCAGGGATGATAGTTTTGTGATAAGGCAGAGCCTGGCACCAATGACAGAACCAGCAGTCTACTGAGGTAAAAACCAGCACTCTGATAAGTAAAACTGTCTTCTGATTTATAGACCTTAAGTTGGCTTTTTAACCTTTGAATCATAAAAACCTGCACCATACAAAGGTCTGGGAAGAGAGGCATGTGGAAGAAAAATGTAAAACTTCATAAGATTTTTAAAGAAAAAATGTTGTGGCTAAGATATTACTTTTCTCTCCGGGAAATCACCTTAAAGCTGAATTTTAGATATTTAAGAACTTTTATTGAGTTTTTGTATTAGACATAGGACTTCTAAAAGAACATTTGAAAAACAAACTCATTTAAGACTGACCCTTTTTTTGTCTCCATAAGAAGAAATGGGATTAAAAAATAATGAATATTATTGAATATCTTGCAAAACTTGGAGATGATGTCAAATACAACATGATACATGGCCTTTGGTGTCAGTCATATGTTCAGTATACGTCCTGAGAGACTCTTGTCCTCAGGCAGACTGGACAGATTTTCAGTTCTTCCATATAGTACATTCAGTAGTTAATATTTAACAGGAAACAGCCCTTAAAACTGCTGCTACTCTTTTCCAAAGAGCTCCTAAATGCAGAAGGCAGTTATATATTTGAAAGTATGAAGAACCACTTAATAAACAATGATATTCATCATTGTTTAAGTTCATAAGCATTCAATATATGGATAAATAGGATCTTGCTTACAGTATCCAGGTGATGTTTTTGACCAATGGATCTGTATAATTAAATACGCTTTTCACAGTCCTGTTACAGTCACAGTCTCTGAAACCAGCCTTTGCCAATTCTTTTGCCAGTCTAACTAACCTTCTTATTAGGTGACAGACAGGTGTACTTTTTAACAGGTGAGAGGTGGCTTATAAATTTGTTAATGGGGATTTGTGGATCATGTTTCAAAGGCAAAAAAGACATGGAAGAATAGTAAATAAACAGTGCCATAATAGAGTTACAGTCCAGAAATGGAACCATGAATTTTCAAGCCATCAAACTTCAGCAAGATAAAAACCCCCACAAAACTTAGGTGCTTGAACTACAGCATCCTAGTTCCCAAATGCAAATATATTCATACACAGGCTAAATACAATCTTAGTTAAATCCATCTTTAGGTGCATGGATATTTTAAGGCATCTCAGAAAACTTCCAATGTTATTCAATCTGTCCAATCTACATTCTTCTGGTGACATCAGACACCAAGACCAGAAATGGTCCCAGAAAATTTCTAGAAGAGTTACCGCACAGATTGGCATCATATTACACATATGCCTAACAACTGCTCAGTCTGTGGCACACTAGATAGTGTCCCGGCCACTGAGAGAGGATTGGCAACTCTTTCTATAGGCTTTAGAGGATTGTCAAAAGTGTAACAGGCTCCACTCTAGTCATCTTTGCTTCCCAAGTACATCTTCACAGAAGAGGTGGTGAAGAGAAATCCTGAGATGTGCATCCCTTTCATTTCTCACAAGCCTGTTGTAGGCTGTCAAGTCCTTTGAATGCTAAGCCATGTCAGGACAGGAATAGGAACCTAGTGTGCCACCCTCAGAGGCACTGTATGTTTCAGTGTTGTCTATAGTTTAACAATTATTTTGGGAGATTTTTATTCACAGAATTTTAAATACCAATCATTGATATTTGAGAACACTATTTTAATGATCATTAATATTCAAATTACTAAAAAGTCCTTACCAATATTTTGATCAACTGAAATGATTTGACCCGGAGAACGTCCACACTTTCCAAAATGCCACCTAAAAATGCCACCTCCTTTTTAAAGACTTTCTCTCAGCTGTCTGACTATCTGCATAAGGAGGTTCTTCCTTGAAATGTAAAACATTAATCCTACCTATAAAACCCCTTTTTTGGGGGATGGCAGATTTGTTTCAGTTTTGTTTAGTTTTGTTGAAAGACTCAGAACCAAATACATTCTTTGTAAAATGATCTGTCCTCTTCAACATATTTGATTAGGTACTACACATAAGATCAACAGTCATCAAGGCAAAGTTAGGCATGATGATTTCTCAGTTTTTCATTATCCCCTAAGGCCTTTAGTAAGGCAATGTAGGCAAAGCCTGTGAATTTCTTTCAGTCCATGAATCCAGATGTTACAGTGAAGTTTTACTAAATAATTTAATTTTATATCATCATAAGACATTACTTTTACTAGCATACGATGATTAAGATGTATGATGTCAAACTTAAGATAGTGTAAAACAACTTAATATGTCACTAAAAAGTTATCTTCCATGGATTTATAATTCCAACTATTCAGTACAGAACTCACAACCCCAAAGCCTCTAAGACACTAAGGTGTCATTCAGAAAAAAAATTTTAAACCAGAATTTCTTGGCCAAGATAATATACTGCTCCAAAAAAAAAAAGTGCAAACCACTTTTAATGTGGAAACCTTTCTTGGCTTCTGGTATCTCAAAAAACATTATATTCAATTACTATTAAAACCTTCAGAACCCAAAATGCTGTTAGAAAGCTGTGGACCACATACAGTTTCAGGTGTACCAGTTTAATTTTAGTGACATCACAAGTGTAAAAAAATATTTCAGCATCTGATAAATTTGTTACTATTTTAAATAATTAATTTAATAACACCTCGTTTTGCTCTCAGATACCAAAATAAAGGCATTAAAGTATGCTATAATGGCACAGACTTCCACTGGAACAGAAATATTGCTGATTACTTCTGCACTGAAAAGGAAACCTTCTGCAAGTAAAATATAAATGGAGACCCAACAGGAAGCATAACCTGACAATTTCTCATGGTGACTTTAATAAACCAGTTCAGGAAAAGCAATGAAAAAAATAAAAGAGTTTAAAGAAAGTCTAAAGAGAGAAAATAGAACAGTGGTAGCCACCTGATGTAAGTAAAAGGACTGTTTGTGCCCAGTACTTTGGAAGAAATTGTTCAGGAACAGTTCATCTATGTAAAAGTCTGAGTCATATAAGGCTGCCAAGGTCAGTGAGACCTCTGGTGATCAACTCAGAAAGTACCAGCTACACCCACTAGGCTGTCTTGGAGCAAAACTAAGGTGTAGACACTACAAATCATATTATTTATACATGGTAAGGAACACCCAACTTGTTTTGTTATAATATGCTGCTTTCTTACCGCTCTCCTAAACTCTCCGACTCCAAAATACTATGCTGTTCTCATAGACTTACCAGGACATTGTAAAAAAACCAAACAAACAACAAACAAAACCCAACAAAAAAAAAAAAGACCGACCTCTGACCCTTAGCTGATACAATAGCTATGACTTTGGAAGTGATCACGTTAAAGATCTTGGAAACTTCCTGTTATAAACATGGTTATTTGTTATAAACATTTTGCTTGCCTTTACCCTGTTTGCACTGAGCCAAGTGTCAGTTTCAGGCTGATCAGTTGTAACAGTAGTTGAAGCAGTAGTAAAAAGTTCAGGATCAATAGTTAACAAGTTTCTGACTACTGTCTGAAGATCTTACATGAACTTTGCCAGGATGTTCTTTGTGGAACCTGTGGAAACCAGCTCAAGTATCATCAAGCCAGGACATAAACCTATTTGCATATGCTTTGCAGCAACATGTTAGAGCTACATGCGATAATCTGAACTGAAGGTGCATCGGCCTAATGTAGCTGGGATTGAAGAGGTAGTTCTCTGCAAATGCTGCTTCTAATAACCAGGAGGAGGAACTGATGGTTGCATGAGAGAAAGGAGATTCCTGACAAAAACAGAGAGTAGGAGTCAGAGGGACATCTTTGTCAGGGAGAATATAAGACTGGAAAAGGGAGCTAGTAGTGAGGATGGTGAATTCAGTTGGAGATTTCATGTGTGTTTTGCACGATGAACGTGCGAGAGAGATGTCAGAGACAAAACAGGGACAAAGCTCAAATGGAACAAAACTCATTGTGGCTCTGAAGACAACTGTTACACGAATGTATTGTGAGGATAAGAATTTCCTGTGGCTTCCATTAAAAATGGCAGTAACTCGGTTAAGGGGGTGTTAGTCCTGCACAAGCAAGTACTCAGTCATGGCAATTCCCCCCATTGTAAGTCTCTTAGTGGACATTCAGGTTGTTCCTGCTGCGGCTATTCATTTCTATGGGATTCAGGTAAATAGTTCCTTATGAGTGAGCACTTCCTGGGATCACAGTGAAATATTTAGAGTGGCATTCTTCTCACTTATTACTTAGAACAAAGAACCCTGTGGGCTAGACTCCTAATCAAGTCAGTACAGAACATGTGGCATTTCTAGATCATGACACAAATGATCTTTTTATATATCTGCTGCTGCATAATAGAAATCTCATCAGAGAAGGACATATTTCTTTCCCATGACAGAAGTCTACATGATCAGCCCATGTAGAATGATAATCATGTACCTCTCCAGAGTCAGGCAAGATGAGCTGCTCTCTTTAGAATGGGATGGGAAAGACTGCAAAATGCTCACAAATAACATCAAACAAACTCTGAACAGATGAAACCTTACACCAATTTCTGTTTCCTGAAGCAACATCAAAGGAAGACAAAAAGTTTCTCTTTTAAATGATACCTTGTAAGATTCTTTTCAGCACCTTACAAAGTGGAAACAAAAACATCTACTTGTTTTATAAGGAGGTAGGCAAAGTATAGCACCAGTGTTTTGGAACTCCCCTGCTACCTCTTTCAATGGGCACCACAGAAAATATCAAAAGTAAACCAGTACCTCTATTACCACAATACAAATTATATAACAAAGCAAAAGAATTCCCGGAAGCATCCATTAGAAGGACAAAATAAATACTGAATAGCAACTATTGGCAAGAAAACAAAAAAACAAAAACAAAACCCAAAAAAACTTCCCACCCAACCAGCATGTGCTCATGGAATCAAGAAACATTTCATGTATGTATACGCCCAATGCTGAGGAATTGAAGTTAACATGAAGTCTCAGGTACAGAATTTCTCAACTACAGAGTGGTTTGCCCCACAACTTGAATATACCTTGACTGTGCTTTGTGTGATACTTCCATACTACACAGGTTGTACGTGTATACATTTTCTATAACTTTCAAGGATAGGTTGCAGGTTTTATCTGAAGTATGAAGAACAAAAATGTCAGGAAATAGCCATTAGCAGCTCAAACAAATTTTGTTTCCAAGAAACTTCAAAGTATTGCCTGTGGTTCCTTCTCTGGTGTTATTTATGGCACCTCCAATCAGCCTGTATACTATTTAATCAGAAGAACTCAGTGGTATGAAATGTTAACACAAGGGGATACTTGTATGTCATGTTTGTGATACTTAAGCCAGTATTAAACATGCTCTTTTTCAGAAGTGAACATGTGTAGTTTTCCAAATTCTTTGCCCATTCCTTTTGTCTTTTACATTCATTTATTACTGAGAGGAAGATAATTAGAACACTCAAAAGCTAGGGATTGAATCAGATTTCTAAACACGGAAATTCCTCATCAAACCTTTAAAAGCATGGTTGTGTCAATAAAAATGCACTCCTTTCTGTAATCTAAATTCCCTTATCTTCAATATTTTACATTATTTCCTTTTCATCTGTTTCTTTCTTCCTAAGAAAAACTTATCTAGTTAGTTGAATATGGTCAACTTAAATTAATTTATTTAGAAATACATTCATCTGAAATTATTTTCAGGTAGAGAAGAAACCTTAATGATTCTTTCATTAAACTCCTGCCTTCTAGGCCACTCATATTTTCACAGATGTATTTAATCTGTCACGTCTAGCCACAGGGATAAGTGCAGCTAAATGTTATTTGTTAGGTGGAATGTTCTTACTAAAACTAAATAAAATAAGAAGTCACAAATTTTCAGTCATCACTGTAGAATAATAATTAGTTGACACTTCCACTAGTCTCTTTGTATTCTACCTTTTATCTTTCTAAAATTGCTTGGTGATGGTCACTACACTAGTGCTAGGTTATCTAATGAGTTGTCTACTTCATTTGCCAAAAAACCCTCAAGAGCTTACACCCCCTTTTCCCTTTCTTAGCTGAAGCCAACATCCAATATCTCTTTCTCCTCCAATCCCTCTTCCTCCTTTCCAAAAGCAAGAATTTAGATGAAATATGGAAAAAACATCTTAAATTGTCCAAAAGCAAGGTGGTAAGAGTAATGCAGGTTCAAGTCTGTGCTTCCCCTTAGGAGAGTAAGATCTTTAATTCTGAAGGGGGAAAGGAGATTTGGCTCCCAGGGATTTCTGGGTATATTTAGCTCCTTTTCAAGTTTTGATGAGGATGTCTAATGAAAACTGCCCTATTTTCACTAGTATGTTCCCCTCAGCTTTGGCAAACTTGTGTGATTTCCCTTCTCTTTTGGGGCGGAAGGCAGATGAACAAGGGTAGTTCTATAAAAAAATACATTGGTAAAGCTGGAAAAAATGGACTATGCAGGTTGATGATTACAGGCAACACAGGAAAAAAAAAAAAATCAACAAAAGCTTGACCAGGAGCTGAAAGGAGCTGAGTTAGTGACAAGGCAAGAGACAGTCAGAGAGAGCAAGAAAAGAAAAAAAGGCAGACAAGTGTCCTGATAAGTGATGGTGGGAAATCAGCTGGGAGATGGTGTCATGGCCCTTAGTAGTGATGAATGAATCTCAGAATATTCAATTTTGTATGCTGGACTGATGATCTTGCAGAGAACTGAGGTTGACTCATTAGGTCCAGCCTTGGCTAGATTGGGGAAGTCAGCTACAGATATTTTTTTAATGGGTCTTTTCTGAATCCTGAAAACAACCTCTATTTTAAAATCAAGAGAAACAGTATTAATCAAAGCTCCGTTTTCCCAAGTCAAGTATTCAGTGTTCATTTCTGAAAAAAAAAAAAGTTGAAAAGCTTCAATTCCAGACACTGCAGGAAACTTTTTTCTGAATCAAAGCATCCAACTTTTTTAAGGCTCATATACCACCATTAGGAGAGACTGAAACAGATGCTCAGAGCCTATCTTCCTCACCATGTGGCCAAATCAGCTTGATTCTCATCTTGCAATGATTTTACATTAATGGAACTTGATTGATTTTAGGAACTCTTCTCTCTCACGCTGCAACAACTACTATTGTTTATTCTGACTCAAAACAAAACCAAGAAACCCTTACACTGAGATGCCTGACTTGAGTAGTATTTACTGCTATACGCCACAAAGCAATTCAGTTCCTCTCTACTGATTTAGATCTCCACCACTTCAGCACAAGCTCAGGATTGCCAGAAGACAATGAAATGTAAAATCAGCATACGGTTGGAAACAAGGTCTTCACTCACCAGATTTTTTTAAGCCCTTTTTAAGTGGAATTCTTAAGGTCTGCTACAATGGCACTGGAAAAGATCCAGCAATTTCATCACAATGTGCTGTCTTGATTTTCTTTAACAGTAACATTTGACTAATTTCTTTCGGGTTTTGCTCTAACTGGCACCTTTTACTATGTGACCTTTATTGTGGATGTCCTCTAAGGTACTACATACAATAGCTGCTTCCACACCATTACCTCAAATACAAGTCAGTTCACTTCTGTGCTAAGTGCTGCATTTAAATCTTCCTTCACTCTACAGAGTCCCAATTAAAAGCAAAAAATCTGAAACAATGTAGGTACTGTGAATCTAACCTGGGTTTACTAACTTCTGTTCTGAGGAAGATGGTGCAACCTGTTTTCTGCTTAGGAAAACAGTTTAGCATTGACACAGTTAAAATATTCTCCAAAAGTAAGCAGCAAGAAAGGCAGCAAAAACAAGAACAGATGAAATTGAGTGCTGCTATCAGAAGCACTAGCTATTTACAGAATCCTTATGTCAACAGGACCAGTAAACAAGTGTTAATATTTCTAGTGGAAGGATCACCCATGGGGAATTCAATGTAGTTAGCTGCACAGAGCAGAGAATCAGATCGGATAGGGAATTGTGTCAGCTCCGGAGAGTCGGCAGTATGTGGCTGTCAGGAGAGTGAAATGGAGCTGCTTCAAAGCTGAGTAGGCTGTGACCTGAATGCCGCACATCCATGCACTCAGTGTGAGAAGATCAATGACAGCAGTTGCTGGGCTCTAGTCAGCCCCTGTGCTAATGAAAGTAGTCCTGAAAGGCATAATGCAGGGCCTCTAGGCAGCCTAAAGCCTAGCATTAGCAGAGTTTGTTGTAAGCTCGACTGGTGAGTGCACTGAGTACCAAAGACCCCCTCCTCTGTTGCTCTACCCCACCAACTCCTCCCGGCTGTCTGTTTAGTGTCACTCAGCTGGGATGGATCCCGTTAAAGATCTGACGCTTAGCAAGGACTCAGAGGTGTCTGGAACGCCTGCCTCTAATCATAAACACCACAGCTGGCAATGATGTGGTTGAGAAAAAAAAATCACCTTGATCCAGCAGCACACATTCCCTTTGATGTTTCTGCAGTGAGTTCACTGCCCAGAGAAAAAGGTACTGCTTTTTTTTTTTAAAAAAAAAAAATCAAGCTTGACATTCTCAAATCATAACCATATGGCTCTCAATTCCAAGCTTAAAAAAACCTCACAGCCCAATCCCAGGAAAATGTATCGTTTTGTTCTGAGAAACTCAGGGAAGAAGCATCTGACAATGATAACATGAAACATGTTTAGAAGATAATGGCACTTTGAGAAGAAAACACTTCCAAAAAATTCAGACTGCCACTACCAAAAATGGAAGAAGCCTTCTGCCAAAGATTGCAAACTGTGGTGACCTCAAGCAAGAGACTGTAGTTGATTCAGGGGAAAAATGAAAACTTTTCAAAGACAACATTGCTTGTGCTCTGCCACTGTTTATAACTGCCTTATGCCCTCTTACCTTTCGGGGTGGCCTGGTAAACACAAGAGCTCCTCTGTATTTTCCAGTCCTCTGCCACAAAATTCTGTTAAATATTCAACCTCATGAGCATATTTTTTTATTTTTTTTTTTAACACAGTGAAGTTACTAAGATAATTGTGAATCCCGTGTAAAAAGCATATTATTTACTGTGGGGTTTTTTTGCATCTGTCCTTATATTGCATATATGGTCATCAAATATCCAAATGTCCTGTATATTTTGATACTGCTTGGATTTCTTCACAGAAAAACAAGACTGGTTTTCCTGCATTGACTTCTTTCTAGATACGAGTGTTATATATACCATTTGCTAAAATTCTGAGAAGACTGGTATTTGTTTTCCCTGACACATCCGTGCTATTGCCTCCTTATGCTATGCCATCATATGCCAGCACAGATAAAGAGCTTGATTTGAACAATCTTACCATGATATATAGTCTAATTTTGTTTTCTTATTCACATCAAGGGAGCATGACAATTAATAATGAAGTACTTTCCAAGAAAACAGCATATTAGACACACTGATGCAGAGGATTATTTACCAGGGACAGAAAGAAAAATCTGGAATTAACTTTGAAAACTGTCTCTAAAAATCTATCTTCAGAATTTGCCCCTATTTGCACATTTAAATACCTCTCTTTTTATGTGCAAAATGCACATCTGGCACAGAAGCAACTGCAAATAGTCTTTCTGTGGTATTTGAGCATATTTTTTGCCTTTCTGGATGTTCTTCTAAAATGCCATTTTTCATGATTTCACATTACCCACATGTTTATTTTCTTCCCCCGAGAAAATGACCAGTTTACATCCCTCAGAATAAGAAACAACACTAGCAATTGGAAACAATACTAACAAACAATACTACTAATACCTTGTCTAATGAGAAAACTAAAGGACTGTAGAGTTTCATTACCTTTGGTATTAAAATGCACTATTTGTTACTATGGCTCATACTGACCAGAGCCATCCTGACACAACTAAAGCAGAGAAGTGACATACTGTATACAAAACACAGAGCTCAAGAGTGAGTGTAAATCGAACTACTGTGTTATAGTTGGAAAATCTGGGAGCTGTATTCCAAATGTATGTGAGGTTTCACAGGCTGTGCTGACAGCCCTCCCTGCAATTCCCCCAAATGTTGGAGATTCAGATAAGATTCAGATTTATTAAGTTTATGTACTGTTCTACAGTGGCATGCGTGTGTGTATGTGAAGGAGAGAGGCTAGCTCAGCTAGGTTGTGAAACATCAGTGATTTACATACCCCTATATGGCAATTTTTCTCTTATACTCTATGTAAGCAAAATATAATTAAATAACAGCCAAGATCTGCAGCCCTAGCAACACTTAAAAGGATGTGAGGAAGTGACACAATCCTGTCTGCTTCCATGTGCATGAATCTCTTATTTTCAAACAGTAAGAATTAAAGTCAGTAACAGAAAACTTACTAACATACTGTCAGAAACACAGGTTAATTGATTTTATTCCAAGAAAATAAACCCTCTTGTTTTATTATTTTTATTTGTTTTAAATAATGTTTCTTCAAGCTTTCTGGAGAAGTATGATTTTTACTGCAATGGCACATACAGAGCTCATCTGTTTGCCTCTGTGTATGCAAAAGTTCAGGAGGTGGGAGTCAAGATATGTATCCCATTCTTCAAGGGAAAATCAGAGTTAGCCATCCTGTCTGCTCCCTGTTTGCTGTTTCTTTATGAATAATTCTAAGCTTACTGGAAAAGTCTATGACCTATGATAATTCCTCCTTCTTCCCTCTTTTTATACTACTCTGAAACATCAAAGGATGAAACTGAGGAGAAATCAGACCGATCATGAATATGGTTTTACCCCAAATAATTTTTTTTGCCTCCCATATTTTAATGTGACAGAAACATTGTGGAAATGTTACTTATCAGAAGCATATCCCAATGAGAAGCTTAAAAGAATCCTGTAACAGATTTCCTCCAGCTTCAATTTACAGGTCAGATTTAAAAGTGTTTTATTGGTTACATGTTCTCAATTATTAGAGAATTGAAAAAACAAACAAACAAACAAACAAAACCCCACTTGTCTGTTATGGTCTGTTCAACCAAGTGAAGACCACTGCCAGGTAAGAGAAGAAAAGGAGGTTTGATTCTAAAAGTGCCACTCATGCTCACACTGGAATGAAATATAACAGAGCTGGTGATGTTTAAGATACTGTATGACTGTGCCTAAAATGCATGTGGCCTCCACCTTTGCACTGGACTGCACTGAACTTAGTTCATCTTACCAGCAACTAACACACATTTCTTTACTGCTGTGTTATTAAATATGGCATGTCACTTTACAAAAGGAACCCACTATAATTCATACTCATCGAAACTGTACATCATGGTGAGTTCTTACCTGACTTGATTTGCTAAATGTCTTGGACTCCATGTAACTGGCCAGGCCAGTATGCAAAGCATTGGACCAGTGCAAAACTCCAGGATGAGCTGGCCATTCAATCGGGAAGCAAAACCTTTACAGCACTTACATGGCTGCAGCTTGAGGATGCATTCATCCCTCCATTCCTAAACCAGCTCAAACCTACCTTCAAAGAGCTCACTCACACCAGGATAGAGGAGGTACCACCTCACACCAACTCTAGTGACCCCTCCAGGTGAATCAGGTGAGAAACTGACAAGCTACATAGACATTCTCAGATAAGGGAGGTTGGGTGTCTGGTGAGTTTAGGATGGGATATGCAGGTAAAACAGGGATCCAAGATGTCATGTTTGCTGTACCACTCCTGCTTTTAAGAGTGCAACAGATTCTGTCAAATTAAAGTGTTCAAGTCCTTTTATTTATTTTCATTTTATATAATGTAAGTCCAAGCTTGATTTAACATCAGTTGCAGGAGTGATTATAAACCATTTATCTTGGGCATAACCGTAAATTCCTGGTACTGAAGTCCAGTATGCGCAGCTCCTTACAAGAAGCTCTCTGTTTACTAATCACACCGCTGTTCACATGGAGAAGGAACAGTTTCAGAGCTAGAACAGAAACCACACTACTGTGGCACTCCCTCCACAACTCCTTTTTCTCTCCTACTTTTAAAATGAACTGCCTCCAACTGCTTTGTTTCTTTGCTGATTTTGGCAGTCTCATTGGGAACTTAGTTTCTGAGCATAGGTAGCCTTGATATGAGTTTCCAAAGCTTCCCTGACCACTTTCATTCTATGGCTTCTACAGTACATGTGGCCTCAAGAGTGTGCGCTAGGATGGTTTATGCTTGATGATGATTTCTCAAAATTTTGGTTTGGTTGGTAGTTTTGTTGTTTGTTTCCAAGAGGTGATTGAAAACAGAAAGAAAAAGCTCCTTTTGCCTTTTTTTTTTTTTTGAGGGGGGTGGTGGGTGTTTGGTTTAGAGGGTAATTTATTTTTTCTTTTTTTTTTTTTTTGACTCAAATACTCTTATTCAAAGACCATGCATGACAATAGCTCTTGGAAAATTGCTCCTGTCCTATAATATGCTCAAAATACTCCTCTGCCAGAGGCATTCACTCATTATATAAATCAAACAAGCATACAAAACTAGACAAAAAGTGACTAGTAATGCCCAATGAATTTCTCTGCTCAGCTAAGATGATTTGGGTGCATTGCATGCAGATGTCAGGTATTTTTATAAAGAGCTCCATTGTGCAGGGCCCCACTACTCCTCCATTGCTCCCAGCACTCCTTTAAAAGGGAGGCAGTGGGGAGACAACCATTCCAGCTGGGCTTGGAACCTCGTCTGAGTCAGGAAAACCACAGCTCATAAGCAAAGAGGAAGCATAATGTTCTACAAGGACAAAACATTAGCAAAAATGTCACTCAGCCCCAGTTCCACATGTTGGCTGCCACGGCCTCTTCCTCCTAGCATGCCCGATTGATATAAATTCCATCTGCTCAGCAGCCAAGTGACAGAGAAGAAATACCAGCATCTGGTCTCCATTGCTGTCGGGTTTTTGTTCCATGTTAGACCTTAGCTAGAAACATATGAAGAGATGAAGGTGCTGGCAAGCAACTAAAAGGCTGCACTGGCACAAATGAGACTTTCTGATGCTTTTCACACTTCACTCTGGATTTTTACAGGGAAAAAGGCGGAGGAGACTTGATAAACTGAGTCTGTAGAGCCAACAGGCCTGGAGGTCATTTGGTGCTTCTAACTTTTTTTGAGTGTTTAAAACTGTAAAGAGAAACAATTTTTTTTTTTTAACATGACAGAAGGTAACGAAGTCACATAAGAATGCTGCTCTTCAGCTAGCTTTTTTTCTCCCCTTCTCTTAAACATCCACTGGTTTGGACCTGATCCACAAGCACTTTATATTCTCCTGAGAAGCAGCTGGAAAGTGCCAAACCACTAACTTTTTTTTTTTTTTAACCCCACTGTATCCAGCAGAAAGCAAGTTCTTTAAACCAAAGAGAGAGCAATAAAGCAAACCAGCAACATGCATTACTGAGAAGTGATGCCTGAGTGCTTTTTGAGTGCGATGGCTGAAGAGGTAGGAGAGAATGTGAGTTGATGTGAACGTGTTTCTACATTCAAAGATTTCTTTGAGGAATGACTACTCACATCAACGAAGGTGCAAGAAAAAAGTAGTAACAGAAAGGAAAGCAAAAAAAAGATAATGCACTGGTAATAAACTTGAGGACAGCCAATTTTCTCCCTTCCAAAAACAACTGGAGCCAAAAACTTAGGAAAGCATTCTGTACCTAAAGAGATCTGCTAAACACATAGTGTAGCTAGTCTACAGTAAGGTAAAATCTTTCTAGAATTTGAAGTGGAATCTAAATATTCCAAATCAAAATAGAATTTGCTTTTATTAGAATTAAAAGTAGAGTAGTCTTCCATTAATTTACAATGCCTCCAGCCCTTGTCGGTCTTATGATCCCCTCTGTTTGGGTGACAGGACCACAAACTGACAGAGAGAAATGAAGCGAGTGAACAGCTATCAGGATAGTGAGGAGGCGAGGGGGGAGCAGAGAGAGCATGTAAGAGAAGAGCTCTCAAGACTATATAAATATATAATAGACCCCTGGAACACTTAATAATTAATTGTGAGGAAGAAGCTTTTATTTCAACAAAAAGAAGAGTTTCCAACCAGCATCATCTATGATAGAGGAACAATCCAGTATACTGATGGCCAAAGGAAGATCCACGGCACAAGGTGTAGTTCCTCTTCCATACAGGGCTAGCTAGCATCACCTCAGCACGCTGCCTGCGTTGCATCCTCAAATAAAGTCTGAAGTGGTACCTGCCTCCTGTTATGATTCCCTGCATACAGTGGAATTACTCCCAGTGACTTCAGTGGGGTTTGTACATAACCTGCTATGATCTGAAATCTCGCTGGTTAATTGGGTAATGAGCATTACAAGATCTCAGAATTAGGGGTCAAATACTCCACTGCTGTCTCTCCTTGCTAAAGTGTTACTTTGAGCATATCACTTCTGTTAACTCGGTGTTCTTCACTGGAGATCACTACACAACATGTACAACAAATGAAAAGCTTTAAGTACACATCATATAACATTCTTGTGAGAAATCAGTAGTGCTCATCCATTAACAGTGTACATGCATACAATCAGTGGTTTAGAGTTCTAAATCAGACAGCTATAAAAATAATATAGAAGCTGTCTATGTATCAGTTCACATTAGAGTGCCTCTCCAAAGCACAATCTTTGTTCATGAGACCAGCATCTTTATTGTGGTGACCCTGAATGATTTCCTGTCCACAGACCACACCATGCTTACAGTAAGTTTCTACTAAGCAAGAGGAACAAGTAACAATAAACACATCAGCCAGTGCTCCTTAATAAAGGAAGAATTTCATTCCGAAAAACAAGGGAAAACTATTCTTTTATGAAGATTAATGGAATAAAAATTTAATCTTCTATAGCAAGGTGGCATCCAAAGTCACTTCTATCTACCCTCCCCTTCCCCTGCCTTATTCTGATTTCTGGAGCATGTCTATCAGTAAGGCTACTACCACAGTATAATAAACACGACAAGCTTTTTAGTATTAAATAGATGTGTACAAATAATTGCTTAGTGTACTGAACTTCCAGTGAAATCAATGTGACTCAGTGATAGCTAACTTAAAACAATTTGTAATGTATCTCAATGTCTGGAGCAGACAACATTATATATACTTCCCAAAGACAAGGCTCAGCATGCTGTCAGCAATGGGAGGGGACAATTGAGGTGTGTAACAGTGGAATCCATCAGTGCAATTTCCCACAAGTCAGGAACATGAAACAGTGCAGCTGCTAGGATGAGTGAACAGCTGAAGGAGCTTGTGTGAGCTTCAATAGCAGGCCAGAGCAGCACTGTGAATGACAAGTGATGGGCCAAATCACTGGGGAGCTACCGATGAGTTATTAATGGTGACAGGTACACTACCTGGGAGACAGGTTGAGAGGGGAAAAAGATTATTTATAAGTGAATAGTTAACAGCTGTACCCACTGCTAAGCATTACATGGATGCCACAAACTGTAGAATTCAAATCTTGGGTTATTCAAGCATGAACAACTGCCTGTCACCAAACTGCAACGCATCGGTAGAAATTAAGTTGGGAGAAATGAGATGAGGCTGGAACTGATGCCTTGCTCAAGAAGGCAATGTCATCACAGAGTGCAGTTAAGAGCTAGAGAAGGGGTGAGATAACCATGAGGTGAATTATGGTTCTTAATAATAATGATGAATTTGCAAGAACAGCTTTTTAATTTTTCCTGAGGGCCCTTGCATGGGAACAGATGCTGAATATGTCCTGTACTGACGGGAATAAATGGGGGAAAAAATATAATAAGCAAAGGAAATGTTTTCGAAGAAGTTTTCTTTTGATATGAGAAATATATTTCTATTGTGGAGATAATTTCTTCAATCCCCTGTCGCCTCCCAGGTTTGAAAGCCACATTGTTCAGCTTGTAATATAATGTTCTCATAGTACCTACAAGAATATAGTTACCCATTTTTTTCCTAAAGGAATGAAGCATTGTACTACTGAGTATATTAAAAGTGGCCTCGACATATCTTTCAAATATATTTCACATGTAAAATCCTGCACTAAGAGAGGGAGGAAAAACCCAAAATATTAAAATAAATAAAAATACATCAGACAAACAATGACAGAAAAACCACAAACAAAACTACAAACACACACATCAGGATTTTGGAAATCTGTTCATATTGTGAATACCACCCTGAAAGAAACTGTTTCTAAGCCCTCTCCTATCGCATTGCAAACATGAATCTTTGAAGTAACTGCTTACAAAGAAGGGGAAAACTAACAATTTGATGGGGTTTTTGGTGGTTTTTAATGCAGTAGAGCAGTTAAATACCAGCAAGATCAGTCAGGTGACAACAAGCTGGTGCTACACTGACTTCTAGGCTTCTATAAAGCATAGGCTGGGACTCCCTGCACTAGATATCTGACCTGAAAGAGATATTTTTAACCTCCAAAACTGTGTCAGAAAGCTAATCTTATAAATGAGGAGAAAAGGTAATGAACTAAATGCTTTTGCTTCAAATTCAGTTTTTTGTGGAGTGTATGTGTGTGTGTCTGTGTTGGAAGCAGATGTGATATTAGCCCAGCTGACTCAGATCTTGCTTTCTGCTCTTCATAAGACTTAATTACTTTTCCTCATCTATTTCATTCTTGTTCTCATGGACAACTGGTACAATTCCTCAGTGTCTGAACTTTTCACACTGTGAATCAAAATTTAAATATATATCCAAAGCTGAGACTGTTACATTTCATCGTAACAGTTGGCCATTAAAGTAATTTTATTAAATACTATGCATTGTGGGAACTTAACTTTTGGACATAAAACAGTCAAGCAGTTACAACATTATTTTTTAAGGTACAGTGAAAGATTCTGGCAATAAAAGTAGGTGTGATTTGGTATTTGTAGCCTTCTGAAAATTCTGTATCTGCACTGATACCCTCAGACATTATTGATTAAATCCTTGTTTCCCTTCTCTCATATTTAAATTTATTTTTGCTTAACCAGTTACCAGCTTGAGAAGCTGGGCTAAAGGCAGAGGAAACACAAGTCAAATGTCACAAAGAAATTTGAGGAGTTAATTCACTATGCTTAACTGTCAAAAAAGCACAGAATTTAGAGGGAACAAGGTGAGCTTAGTTTTGATATCTCCATTTCAACTAAACAATGCCTTACTGCACAAGTAGCTCCACTGCTTGTAAAGTATGGCACTACTAAAATAAATATCAGAGTCTCCCTCTAAATGACAATTTACTTCCATATATTCATAGATAGAAACTGAAATGTCAATTTCTTCACTGTTTCTTCAGGGATAGGTCACAAAATTTGGAAGCACAGATTTTGACTGTCGAGTCTATGTGGAGATATCAGCACCATGCTCAAAAAGTAAAACTAAGTTACTTTTAAAAAAAAATTATGTGTAAAAATAGCTTCAAAGATCTCTCTTGTCTCTACCTTTCAGCAAAAAGAAAGCTACAAAATTACGACAAAACATATGGTGCAAACCATGACTGTATTTATTTTATATCAGTCGACATTATTTACTATGTAACCAAGTCAGAACTAATTCTCCAAGGACTATACACAACATACATCCAACACTGTATTCTTTACAACTCCACACACTGAGTGAGCCCATCAACTAAAGCATAAGTGTCCTGTTTTCTTCCAGCAAGATGCAGTAATATTTGTTTTCTATAGATTCACTACAAATTCTTGAGCTGCCAACAGTAATAAAAGGCCAAGATATTCAGAAGGAAGGATGGTTTCTGAACATGGTGAAGTCTGTTGTTAACATCTAAGGACACTTCCTTCCCCTGTATTTAATCCCTAGCTGTACTATGCTATTCACATTACCTCATTCCGTCATGTATTAAAAAGTACTTCAACCACTTTACCAAACCTCCTCCTCTTTTGCACACAGGGTATTTGGTAAATTAGTCCACATGTTTCAAAGGGGAGAGAAACTCATCTTGTAATTTGTATGTACTATGTAATCATCTCAGCACACTGGGAAAAGTTACGTCCCTGCACAGTTGGAGTCAAAGACCTGTCCTGTAGGGTGGTCTGCAGACACCCAGCTAGAAGGGAAAAGAACTGAGAATGCTGCAGCTACGACCTTCCTTTAGTGAGGCCCTGGTCTTCATGGATGAGACAAAACTGACTAGGAGATATTACGATAAGAATCTGCTTCATTAGTGAGTCTCCATGTGCAAAATCTGCCATAAATGGCCCATGGCTTGTGGTCTGGTTTTGAGGAATGTCATATAGATCAGTGCAGAGAGAGATGAAGTCTACCCCAGTGAAAGCAATTAAAAGCAAAGAAATAATCTACAGAAACCTACAATCTTAATTTACTTTCTTATCCAACTCTCACAACCTACTGTTCATTCCTTTACAATTAAAAGACAATGCTTACAGGAAAGGGACTACTGTGCGACCTTGGCTGACCAAGCTAACATACATGCACTTATTGAGGCCCCAGTTCAGAAAAATATGCAAGCATATGCTTAACATTAAATAGTTGAGTAGATCGATGTTGAAGTCAAGGGCATTAACTGTTTAAAGTTAGGTAGGTGCTTAGCACCTTGTTGAATCAAGACCCATTTTCTGAAAGTCACCGAGAATTTCTTTGGGTAACAAATTAAGTTTGGCTCCCAATGGCTCTAGTGTCCAATAAGCTGATAAATCTTTTGGTTCGCATTTTTATAACCTTTCACTTCTGGCTCTCTAGTATAGTTTCTTTGGTGCCTCAAAAGGGATGAGTGTTGTATTTTCTTCAGTGTAGGAACTACTAGTGTGTCTCTTTCCACTACCTGGCCACATACAAAAAGCACAGACACTTCATATATTTGCAGCACCTTCCTTCCCATCTCTTGAACTGAGCTGAAAATAGTTATACAAAAAAAAGTCCTGTTTTTCCATGAAAGTCCTGTTCCTTTGAATAGCTAGATTA
>JANHFX010028783.1:0-37239 GCA_027560015.1 Chloroceryle amazona
GCCAGTAGGTTTGTCAGGCAGGATTTCCCTTAGAGAAGCCATGCTGGCTGTCCTGGATCACCTCCCTGTCCTCCATCAGCCTTATCAGGCCTTCTAGGAGAACCTGCTCCATGATCATCCCAGGCTCAGAGGTGAGGCTGACAGGTCGGTAGTTCCCTGGGTCCTCCTTTCTACCCTTTTTGAATACAGGTGTAACGTGTCCCTTCTTCCAATCACTGGGCACTTCACTTGAGTGCCAGGACTTCTCAAATATTATTGAGAGTGGCTTGGCGACTCCATCTGCCAGTTCACTCAGAACTCTGGGATGCATCTCATCAGGACCCATATTCCACTCTGAACTGAGACCTGTTTTTTATAAGAAGCTTTCTTGTTCAAAGGCTCTTTCATTCTTTCCAAATTTAACTATACTGCATCTTTAAGAGGTTTAGCTATGCAATAAATTACAGGTGGTTTCACTTTTTTGTTAATTTAAAAATTATGTTATAATTTTTAAATTGAGATTTGCAGGTCTCTAAATTGAACAGCTCCCTTTGGATGTATATAAGTCAAGTTTGCATAAAAGATGAAACCTATATTCAGCCATATCATCTTAATCTATGAATAACTTTCATAATCCTTGTAGCGGGTGCCTAACACTTTGAGGTCATGATCCAACAAAACGCTTATATGCCCATAGAAGTTAATATCTCTAAAATAATAAAAAAAATTAATACTGACAGATTGGAGACAAAATAGTGGTTAAATGTGAGAAGCAGATTCTTTATTGACAATATATTTCTTCACTAGTATAATGAGATCATAGAATCATAGAATGGTAGGGGTTGGAAGGGATCTCTGGAGATCAGGAACACCCAGGGCAGGCCACACAGGAACAGATCCGGGCAGGTCTTGAAAGTCTCTAGAGAAGGAGACTCCACAACCTCTCTGTGCAACCTGCTCGAGTGCTCTGTCACTCTCACAGGGAAGAAGTTTTTCCTCACGTTGAGGTGGAACTTCTTGTGTTTCACCTTGCTGCCATTACCTCTCGTCCTGTCACAGGGCACCACTGAAAAGAACCTGGCCCTTCTACTTGATACCCACCCTGCAGAAATTTGTAAACACTAATAAGATCCTCTCTCAGTCTTCTCTTTTCCAGGCTAAACAGCCCCAGTTCACTCAGCATTTCCTCACAAGAGAGATGTTCCAGTCCCTTCAGCATCTTTGTAGCTCTCCATTGGACTCTCTCTAGTATTTCCCTGTCCCTCTTAAACTGGGGAGTTCAAAGAGTGTATAGATTTGACCTCTATCCTGAATCTCAAGGAAGTCATTGATCCTGTGCTATTAGGCATATCCAAGCCTGAAGCTTGTTTTTGAAAAGCTGCTTAATGCTGGCAAACAACATGTGCTGGGATCTCACTTTTTGCTACCAAGAAAAGGGAAGTAGAGCACAGGGAATTAACTGGTGAGACTGTCTTTCAGCATGAGCTTTGAGTAGCTGGTGGATAGTCCTTCCTAGCATAGAAGCCCTTTTTCCACAGTCAAATATATAGCTTCCTCATAATGGAAGCAACAGTGACCAGCTTAACATAGCATCTTCTGCACTTTCTACTGTTTCTGTGTTCATGGGTAAGCTGAAAAATGGCATAGTGATCATCCTGACAGTTTTTTGGCACCTCTGTCCTATGCAGTTCAGTTCATGTATAGTTTCTCTTCACTGTGAACTCTTCATTACAGTGTATCAGATTTTGCTTGTGAAGTCCTGCTGGTCCAGTTGGATTTGATAGTTCATTTGGGAAGGTCATAGTTACCCCAGTCCTACTATGAGGGCTGCCATTGGGAAAAGGTAGACTCCCCTTGTCAATTGAGTAAGAGAATTGTTGGTGATGGTGATGCCATTGCACAGTTTCCCTGTGAGATTGGTAGTACTGATCTACTCAGTTTATGTGCATATCGATGACAGTCAATGTCATAAGCCCTGTGGAGTTTTGGATTCTTACTGGTGATGAATTTGGACAAACAGTTTAGCTTAATCTCAATATACTTTTCTGTAAAGTGGAGTAAAAACTGTTTTATTGCTCCATGGGCATGGCAAGTCATAATTTTTGTAAAAGTTATGTGAATGCATGTTGTGAAGAGGGCATAATATGGATGGCACTGATGGGACTGGAGCATTTTGAGATATAGTGGCTTTCTGATTTCATACATCCTGCCAGTGCTATACTCTGGAAGATTTCAGAGTTTCTTGCCACTGTATACAGTTCATGGGAAGTCAGGAACAATCTAGTTCTGATGCACTTGCAGTATCTTTGCAATGCACATTTCTCATTTAGTACCAATCTGCAGAGACCTTGTAGCCTAACCATCTAAAATACGATTAAGGTTAATGGCTCTGGGGGGTGGAGTTGATACAGTGATGGACTGGCAAAAGGGGTAAATAATCTTATCCCTCTACAGCCTTTTGATGCTCTTTCTGAGCAATTTGTCTTTAAGTGTGACTGATTCCTACCTATAGATTTTATTAGAATGTCTACCAAAAGTGGGGAAAAAAAAAGAGAAAAAACATTATGATAACTTAGTTTTATTATACGGTCTTCTTTTGTTCCTTACTTGTATACCCAGATGGCTTTTTGCCCACTCTGTACCTCCAAGGGGGCTCTCAAGCTACAAGAGATAAATGCCTATAGGCATTTTGGATACAAACATACATATCTATATTTACCTCATTTTCTTCTCTAGAAAAATAACAGAGGAGGTTTGCTGGTTGTAAAGGATTTTGATAAATCTAAGAAATAAATTACCTTTGTGTTCAGGATGATTTAAGTAAAATATAGATGATGATGATGATGATGATGATGACAAATCCAGCTTTCTCCACTCTAGCAGAACAAAATTCAATTCAGCATCAAAGGAGGATAAATGGGAATAAATGTAATGTCAACCTTTTGTTCTGTGAACACTGTCACAGAGGGGTTGGAAGCCTCAACAAATAATGAGAGGCAGAAAGAAAAACAGCAAGTGCATGAAGGAGACAGCACAGCAGAGAGTAGGAAGGGCTAAAAGGAATCTATGTTGTAATAATCATAGCAGAGACAAAGGGAAAGCCCAGGAGCCAACAGAGCTTGCTTTGAGCAGTTACCTGAATATACAAGTGTGAGGTCTAGAATGGAACATGGGATTCATCAGTGTTGCTTTCCTAAAGTATCCTCATCGCTTACTTCTTGCTTAAGTGGTTTAATTGCTTTGCAGCTCATGCCTCGATTCCCCCACATCCCACCATCTTTTCTTTTCCTGTTTTGTTCTTAGTCTTTAAAGTCATTTGAAATTTTAGCACAGTGGAGGAGCATCCAACCCTCTTCTACCTTCTGAAAACTCAAGCCTTTGTGTAGTTACTCTTCACACCATCTCCAAAAATCATGTTTTGTAGGAAGAGAAAGAAATAAAAGAGAAAGTAAATTGTTTCCTACACAAGAAGTCTACTGAAGAAATATAAGCTCTCTTTCTGTCCTGAAGTGTAACTTTTGGGTTTAGTTACAGATATCCAACCCAGGACTTGCCATTGACTCTAAGTCAATGAGTGATAGTCAGAGCAAAGGTGATAAAAATCATCTTCTTTATAGGGCTTATTTTTTTTAAGTTCTATCAAGTACTTGAAACAATAAGTCATTTGTTTGGTCTCCCTGTTGCTGAAAGATTGTCCATAATAGACAAGTGTGATGTGCTTAAGGAAGTTAAAAGGTGGCGTGGCCTGCTGAGCTCAGTGGGTTTTGACTTCATTAAGATCTGTTTTGATGGAATGGGAAAAGACCAGCACCACTCTATTGGAGAAATATTCCAGTGGGTAGGTATTTGGAGAGTGCATAATTACCTAGGAGCATTAGGAATGAAAAATGCCCTTCCCAATTAGAAAAAATGGCAGAATGAAAAAAGAAAGGACTCATGGGTGGTTTCCAGTTAACAGCACAGGCATCTCCTAGGATTTTTGAGAGATGAGAGAATGTGCTGCCAAATTTGTTCTGCATTTGGATTATTTTAACTGTACATGGTTAGTTTGTCACTTACAGCCATGCAGCCCCGTAAAACCACCCTGAAAAGGCAGTTGTGAAGCATTTATTTCATGATTACCACCAAAGCCCAATCAGCATCACTTTAAATGAGAGGCTGAATGGATACCAAGAAATATGATTACAACTAATATTTTGTTAAGAAAAATGTGAGCTTGCAGTTCATCCTTGACTGATGATGTAGGTGTATTTCCACAGGTGAGTGTTTGAGTGAAGATGCAGAAGTCTAGGTGATGAGGAGAAACAGCTTGCATTAATGGAGCTGGAGCATTTACCTTGGCAGCTGGGAACATGTATAAACCTTTACTGTGTTTTACCTTATTTTTTACAAAGTATTAGTGAGCAGTAAAATGGCTAATTGCAGTTTTGATTTTATTTACAAACTTATTTGATAAAATCAAAATAAATAAATAATCAAATAAGTTACAGAAACTGTTTAGAGTTATTAACTACATTTATTGCTGGCAGACATTGCTTGTGGTTTAGTTCATTGATGGCAATATATTCCAACTTACCAAAAAAAAGTGCTAATATAGTCAAGCTAAGGGTTATCAGAGCTTCTCATTATTTTAAAGCACCTTTGTTAATCTGCAAATTAATCACATTCCTGAAAGCAACAACAGCTCATACGTGATCTCATACTCTTAATTCAGTATCATGTTTAAGGTGATACGACATAAAGTTTAAATGTCTCGATCTAAACAGTTTGACTTCAAAACTGCCCATCTTTATGTGGTTACTTTGTGACAGCCTTCCTCTTTTATCTTGAGCAACTTGTTCTTAAAATAGAAAATAAAAATCGTAGCATTTTTCCACCTTTTTTAAGTACTGATGGGAAAAACATGAAAGATAGTCAGGTGCTTAGATCATCCAATACTATTATAAAGTCCATCAGTTCCCCCCAAAATTACATTTGTCTAGTCAGAAATAGTTGTCTAAGATAGCAGTTGTGGAGAAATTACTTTAATTCCTCAACAGTTTTAATGTGCACTAAATGATACAGTATTATTATTGGCCAAAAAGTAGAATTGCCAGTTCACAGGAAATTTCACATTTTACATCTTCTCATGGGCTGACAAGTCAGGGGTTTTTTTTGTCAGAGAGACAGATGCTTCTGTTTCCAGAGCATAAAGCAAGGTGTGTTTCCCAGGTCCTGAAACTGCAGCAAATCTGACAAAACCCCATCAACCCACTTCTCGTCCCAAATGTGAAGACCTCAGAAGGCAGCAGCGCGGCCTCCACAGTGTCAGTGTTTGTGGATGGGATTATTTGATGTTTTGATACATGGCCCTTTTCAGCCTCTTCTGCTGCAATTGCTCTTTACATCCATAGAATTGGACTGGAACTTGAACAAACTAATCCTAGGCTGTTGTATTGTGGTAATAAACACATTTGTGATGTCAGCAGACTAGAAAAGGTATCAACTTTCCATGCGCAGTTCTACAGTGGCTTTGTTTGCTTCGGATGGTGTTTTCTAAATCTGAAAAAGGGTTGAGAATACATAAACAAAGAAGTCAGCTTCTGTAAATTAAATGAAAATATGTGATAAAATCACTAAATAGGTGCATCTCTGGTGCAGGTACATACATTTATGTCATTTGTACATAATATATAAATATACATGTCTTCAAAAATATATATATTTAAAGCTGTAGACTGAAAAAATTACACTTTATGTAGTAACATATTGCCATGTAATAGGCATGTTTTGCATGCAGAAAGAATGTCCACAAATCCAATCTACAAACTGGATTAATCCATTATGTAAATCTGAAATTGTCAGAGTGATCTATTATAACTGTTTCTACTCTCAACTGTTCCACATAGCACAAATTGAGTAACGTACTCTTCCTGATGTGGGTAGGTATTTAGATATTATACCAATTATTTATTAACTTTAGTGATTTCTACAGTACCTATTGAAATGATAGTGTTTGTTATGGGGATTAATACACAAAACAGAAGATTAAAATCAAAGACTAACAAAAGTAGTATCATATTCATGACTTGAATATAAGTTGAAGGATGTGAAGGCATGACATGTCTCAGAATTGCGACTGGAAGCCAGTCTTTCATCAGAGGCTCGTATTTAGAAACTAGAGCAAGTGGGAGGGAACCAAATGTCATTAGTGATGGCTGTTTATAATCTATGTAAAAGAGTTGTGTTCTGTATTCAGTCTGTACCATGCTGGATACAAAAAGAGGATCGAAATGGGCACTAATTTGAACTTCACCGTCATTCTTTGCAAAGAGTTACTGGACTATTTTTTTTTTGGCATCCAGAACTAGTTATCGAGTGTTTCGTTCCTCTTTTGACACAAAAAATACTTCTCCAGGCTTAGGAGTGAGGCAATATTGTAAAAGATTTTTCTGTCGTTGCTTATGCAACATTATTCCTTGGCATGCTAGATATGAATTTATATTGCTAGAAATCTAACAGCTCAATACATTTGCTATTCAAACAGTTTACCAATATTCTGGCTGTGAAAGTTACTTTAATGATCTCTTATTTTGTCCACTTTCTCTTTAAAAGGCAAAATAAAATGCATTGCTGTATCCTGACAGCTATGCCTCCCAAACAGTAGAAAAACTTAGAGCTTTGAGCCAGGTCCTACAAAATCTATTGTCCATTTCACGTGTGTTAAGGTTTCACGAACATGAAAAGGTACATTAAACAGCATTGTGAGGTGTCTGTAAGCTTGAAAGCTATATAAGCATGAATTAATAGCAAACCCAATGTTTTCTTTATGCCTTTTTCCTACATTTTTAGTGATTGACCCATCTAGATTTCTTCTTTTGAATACATTTCCATTTTCAATACATCTGGGTATTGGCAAAGTCCAAAAATATATATGGTTTGTCATAGTTGGTTGGAGATCAGTGGAATTCTGTAGACAAAAGAATGAGATGCCTGTCATTTTGTCATTTGTTTAAAGTGGGATCAGAGGGAGAAAGCAAAGTGTCAAGGAGTGACTGGTGGCTTGGGCTGCAGTACCTGCAGCCAAGTCCATGGTATGAGGTCAGGAGAATTGCCTAGCCAATGACTGCTCTGAGCTCTGTATCTTGTTCTTTGGAGATTTTGGAGATGGAGTTGGGGTGTGGTGGTTTTTGTTTTGTTTTGTTTTGTTTGTGTTTTTTGTTTGGTTAGTTTTTGGGGGTGTTTGTATTTTTATTTTATTTTATTGGTATTTAATTTTACTACAGAGTTTGCTTTGGGTTTGCAGAACCTTCCTGATGAGTATGTCATTGAGACAGAGAGGTTTCCACCGAAAGAAGTATTTTTCCAAGAAGGGCCATTTTTACCAGAGTAGCATTTACTTAGAAAAAATAGACAGTAATTAAACATCTTAACAAATCTATAGAGAGTGGATAAAAACAACAAAATCTGTCACCACGGAGCAGATGAATGTTGCTTGACATTATAATTAGCTCACATGAGAGATTTTAAAAAGGACATCTTAATATTTTTAGTCTTTAAATTACCTAATATCACTTTGGAGTTTCTATTATTTTTTCACTGAATTATTGTTCAATGTGGAATGAATTTCTCTCTTTTGCTTTCAGAAAATGATAACTCAAAATGTGACATGCTCATAATTATTTATTTTTCCTAGACCTTGGGAGCCGAAATCCTAAAGAGTAGAATTTGGGTTTGTAATAGAGCAATATGAGGAGCAGGAGGCTGATAGAAGTTGGCTAGCTTTTGGGAAAGAAGATGGTTTTATCTAAGTATCAGACAGCTTCCCCTCTAGGAGATCTCTGGCTTCCAACAGCACTGACCTCCCCTTCAAAGCATCACCCCATTCTGGTAAAACTTCCTGGTGGTGGGACTCAAGTTGCAGCTGATAGGCTGCTCCATAGTTAGAAAACCAGACCTACTATTCAAGTCTCAAGTAGCATTGCAGAAATTGGTTCTCGTCCATCCCTAATACCTTGCCTTGTGGAGATGGAAGAGGATTTTCCATTATTTCCTGATATTTTGGGATGACACAGTGATTCCCGTAAAATAACTCTGTGCAGGGGAGGGACAAGCTGGACAGGCTGCATGGTGGTTGGGTTTTTGATGATCTGCTTCAATGCTAGGTTTTTCAAAGCTGTGCTGTTGGCATTTTAGAGTGGCTCTGATGCCTCCACATTTAATATTTGTGAATTTGTCTCTGTAGACTGGTGTGCATCTTGGCAAAAATGCTTGCCAAGCCAAGCAAAAGGCCTACCAGCTGTGTGCCAGATGAGTGTAAAATGCACCCATCTATGCAGCCAGAGCTTAATAAAAAACAAATGAGTTTGTTAGCATACTTAGTGAGTGATATTCCTCATGGCCGTTGGGAAGAAATGTCCACAAGTGAACACTGTTTCAGTAGCATTTTCTGCAGAGCATGTGGAAAATTCTTTGTAGCTGAGTTGATGGTTTGTTTGATGGTGTCGTTTTTGTGGTGTTGTTGTTGTTTTTGTTGCTGTTGTTTTGTTTTGTTTTATTTTTTAATTACTGTTATTTAATATACGGAGTTCTTCAAGAGTTTATTTTCAACAAGTTCAGTTGGGAGCAAAAAATACATGCTCTGCACTTTTAAGTCCTGAAAGGTCCTTCTTCAGAGCTCCAGGTGGGAGGCCCTGCATGATTGGTGAGGCATGTGTTTTAACACAGGAGGGATTCTGTGCCTTTTATTGAATTCATTCTGACTTGCTTGGGTATCCCTGTGAACCCTTTTTTATTGCCGTAGTGAGAAGCAAAACTGGATCATTACAGTAGCTTCCTGAAAAGCATTATCCATCATGGTATTCCTGGTGAGAGAGGAGGAGGTATCTTGCTTACATAGAAATCTTTCTTTGGCTGTGTTTGAATCACTGTTAGTAAGACTGCATTTGCAGTGTTAGTTTGTTCCCTTTTCACTTTCTGTGAAAAGTATCTGATAATTTTGAGATTTGATGAGCATTTTGGGGAAAACAAATATTTAAAGATAAAAGTACATAACTTGGTAAAATGATGTAAATATTTTTTCAGACTGGTTGTAATGATTGGAGAAGTTTGTGCTTCAAAACCTGAAGGTTATCTGACGTATACAGTGGGTTGTGAAAAACAGGCACTTTTTCAGTAAGGCAGACCAGTGGTCTACTTTGTCTCAGGTACTTTTCCAGAGGCACTCTGGGGATCTCCAGGCCTATGCCAGCTGATGATGGGGGATGGACCTACACTAAATAAAGGCTTTGTTGTTAGGCTGTACAATCAAGGTGCTGTATGTGCTTTAAAGAATGAAGCATAAGTTTACTTTATGGGTTCTGTGGTCACACTGGAATGTCATCAAATTTGTTTGTCAGACCACTGTTTCTATGTTGGGAACTGACTACTCAAACCTAGTCTCTTCAGAAGATAAAGTGCTCACCAGAGATGATCAGAAGGGGAATGATTTTTCTACCATTTTCATGGTCTGATAGCCGCAAGCCAGTTCTCTTAATAATTTTGATGCAAGCAGAAACCGCTGTTCATGTCTCTTCATTGTCCTTTTAGGACTTTGACTAAAAACTAGATGTTTTATGTTATCATTTGCCTAGCATCTTGTTCAGGGAAAGAGAGGATTATTGTGCCCTGAGAATTGAACTACAAAAGGCAATCTATGATAATGTTTTCAATTAGAGCTTCTGTAAAATTTACCTCTAACATTCCAACAGACTTTTTAAAAAAAAGAAATTGAATGAAAGTAGCTCAATTAGATACTCTATAGGATCTTTGAAAACATTGCCCCTTTTTCTTCCGAGTCTGTGTTACATAAATATATGTTTACATTTCAATCATCATTTCTCCTTTCTTATTTCTCTGAATTTCTTCTCTCTCCTCCATTTGTCATAAGAGTCACAGAATTAAAAAAAAAAAAAACAACAAAACCCAAAAACCAACAAACCCTTTTGTCTGAATTAGATCACGATTTGTGATTTATTGTTGGGAGTTAATCATGTTTTTATATTCCATTTCATGGAAATCTTCATATGAAAAGCTTTTCTGATAATGAGTTGTCTGTAATACCCTATAGTTCCCTAATTCCAGATCACACTCAGTCATTGCTTTGTCCTCCCTACAGAAAGATTCTCTACAGAATCTTTATTTTCTACAGAAATTGATTCTAAAACTGGAATAATTGTGTCCAAATGGTTTACTCTTGTTTTGATCATGAATTCAAACATTGATCTTTCTATTTTATCCAGGGGTTCACCTCCCAAGACAAATGACCCACTTATTACATGGATCTGGAAGTATTTTGAATCTTCTTATTAATAAGCTGAATGTAATTAATAGAAGTAATTGTGTAGCATGAAGTAGTGAACTATTGAACATAAAATTTCAAAGAAACTGTAGATCATAGAATCACAGAATATCTTGAGTTAGAAGAGACCCATATGGATCCCATAAGTCCAACTCCCTGCTCCTCACAGGACTACTTAAAACTAAAACATATCCCCCAGGGATCAGTATTGGGCCCAGTTCTATTCAGCATCTTTACTGATGACCTGGATGAGGGGATCGAGTCTACCATTAGTAGATTTGCTGATGACACTGAGCTGGGGGCCAGCATCGATCTGCTGGAGGGTCGGGAGATACTGCAGGGGGACCTGGATGGGCTGAGTTGATGCAATAAGGCAAATAATATGAGGTTTACCAAGACCAAGTGCAGGGTCCTACACTTTGGCCACAGTAACCCCCTGCAGCTACGGACTGGGGGAAGAGTGGCTGGAGAGCAGCCTGGCAGAGGGGGACCTGGGAGTACTGGTTGACAGCCGGCTGAACAGGAGCCAGCAGTGTGCCCAGGTGGCATGGAAGGTCAATGGCATCTTGGCTTGTATCAGGAATGACATGGCCAGCAGGTCTAGGGATGTAGTTCTCCCCCTGTACTGGTGAGGCCTCACCTCGAGTACTGAGTGCAGTTCTGGGCCCCTCACTTCCAGAAGGATCTTGAGGTGCTGGAGTGGGTCCAGAGGAGAGCGACGAGGCTGGGGAAGGGACTGGAGGGAAAGTCTGATAAGGAGAGGCTGAGGGAGCTGGGGGTGTTCAGCTTGGAGAAGAGGAGACTCAGAGGGAACCTTGTCACTCAGGTGGGGGTCGGGCTCTTCCCCCAGGCAGCTAGTGACATGACAACAGGGCATGGCCTGAAGCTGCTCCAGGGAAGGTTTAGGTTGGATCTTAGGAAGCCCTTCCTCACAGAAAGGGTGATCAGACACTGGAATGGACTGCCCAGGGAGCTGGTGAAGTCGCCATCCCTGGAGGTGTTTCAGGAAAGATTGGATGTGGTGCTTAGTGACATGGTCTAGCTGATGTCATGGTGTTGGGTCATAGGCTGGACTTGATGATCTTGGTGGTCTATTCCAGCCTCAGAAATTCTGTGATTCTGTGACTAAGAGCATCATTCAGATGCTTCTTGAACTCTGACAGGCTTGGTACCATGACCACTTCCCTGGGGAGCCTGTTGGAGTGACTGAGCACCTTCTCAGTGAAGAACCTTTTTCTAATGTCCAAGCTGAACCTCCCTTGATGAAGGAGGGGTGTCTTATTACTGGTTACTTGAGAGAAGATATCAGCACATCCCCCTCTCCTGTTTCCTTGAGGAAGTTGTAAACTGACATGAGATCACCTCTCAGCCTTCTTTTCCCAAGCTGAACAAGCCAAGTGACCTCAGCCACAACTTCTAAATCTTGCCCTTTACTAGATGTTACTATTCATGATGCTATAGTTTCCAGTAGCAATATTTACTTTTCTCCTTATATATATATAATTTTATTATGAGAAATGCAAAATTTGGAGCTCTTTGAAAAAGGTGATGTTGATATTTTCCTTTCAATGAAGTTTTTGTGGTTTAATCACCACACCAACATCAGTCCATAAGGAATCAGAATCCAAAGTGTTCACCTTTCAAGTGATTGCTCTAGGTTTCTAGGCTTCTAGAGTTGAGGATCCTTACAGATACGTGACCATTCCATGACCAGACTCATGAAAGCTGTTGTTCTTATCGCCTGCTTATTTCTTTCCCTCACAATGACTTTTAAAGTATTTTACACAAATTGGAAAAGTAACAGCAGGAAACAAGAGAACACAACCTCAAAATAATGGTTGTGGGTGCACTCCTGGGGAGATGCAAGATATAAGTTTAAATCCTCTCAATTAATTGTGTGTCTCCCAAACCCAGATAAGTAACTGATTAAAAAGCTAAAACAAAGCTTTACAATCCTTTCAGTGAATGCATTTTTCCTACTATCCAAACTAAAGTTTCCCTGGTACAACTTGAGGCCATTTCCTCTCATCCCATTACTGCTTACTTGGGAGAAAAGAGACTGACACCCACCTCATTACAACCTCTTTTCAGGTAGTTTACTTCACATATTTTTCCCACATTCCTGAGCATACTACAGTATTCTACAAGTCACACTATATTAGAAGATTAGCAGTAGCCCAAAGTCCAATCAGAACTAATCAAACATAACTGACGACTGCAATAAAAGCCCTACCTTCTAAATCAGCTTTATCTTCACTAGACCTTACCGGCCTCAGCTGAGAAGCCCAAGCACACTAAAGCTGTTGTACTACCACACAGCAGGAGACAGTTCCTGCCTCAGAAAGCTTTGCAGTCAAAACAGATGAAATACTGTTGAGTGTAGCACTATTACTCTCTGATAGAAAGACTGAATTTAACTGACACACTTCCTAGCTCAAGGTCAGAGAAGGACTATGACAAAACTGGAAACCAAGATTTTCCAAGTCCCAGCCTAGTGCCTGAGCCAGAGACAATCCTTCAAACTGTGCAGAACATCACCATTTGTTTTCATATGAAGTGCTCTCTTTCATGTCGGTGGTTCTCCAGCACCTTTTTCAGTGGCTTTCCATCTCTGCCACAAAGCTTTCCGCCTCTAGGTGCTGTTTTGGCAACACAACAGCTATTAAAGTAGTAAGCCATGTGCAGCCACAGTCACTGTAAGCAGTTTTCAAAAGGGAAAACTTCTGATGATAACCTGCACTGACCAGTCCTGCACATTTTTTTCTCTCCTTTTTTCTTTTTTTTTTTTTTTCCCCTAATCCTATCTTCTCCTATTATGTCTTTTTTTTATTTGCTTTCTACAGTCTTGAAATGTCAAAGTCTGTGCAAAGATGAAATGTTGAGGGCAAACTTATTTTTTTTAAGAAAGTCAAAAATTCACAAAAATATGTAATTTTTGTAAAAAGGTTTTACCATGGGATTCTCTTCTAAAATCTTCCTTCTTTAAAACATAACCCAGAGCAAGATGAAGCAATGGTATTGTTTAGCAATCAAATTTATTTACTTCTAATTCTGACAAGCTTTTAGTTGTTGTGTATGTTCAAACAGTGAGCATGGAGTTTACCTTTATTATTAATATGCTAAAAGAGCATAATTGATGCCAGAATGTGTTTTTAAAATAGAGCTGATGTTATCAGAGAAAAAAATGAAGGCCATTTATTTCTGTATTCTATTATTTCTTTCTTCCAAATAAGGGGCTTTACTTGCCATTTCCCTAGAGATAATGAATTCTTGCAAGTGTGACGTACAATATGAATTCAAGAATAATACAGCACAAAGCTTCTTGAAATCAATACTGAAATTTGCCATATTATTTCCATTTAAAAACATGGACAACAGTGAAATAGTATCTTCTAATCAAATATTAAATCATCCATTTTTCTAATAAGTAAGGGACAGATGTTTATTTAAAACAAATCTGGTGGCAACTTGCAGAGATAAGAGGACCGTTGCTTAAAGAATTTTGGGGGAAGATGCAGTAATAAAGTTTATTGACTCGTCTGCATGCCTAACAAATATTTATCTTCCTGAATTATAAATCCTGTTAGAAGTTTTCTGCCTAGGAAAGAAAGCCTCAGAAGTTGATCTATAGAATCCTGACAGGGACAAATTATATTAAACAAAGTAAGAATAAAAGCCAATGTGATCCAGTAGTTTCTAGGCTTCTTACTTGTTGTGGGGAGATCGTGTCTAAAACCAATATTTTTTCAATGGGACTGGTCTTGAAAAATGAAATTTTCTTTTCATGTAAAAAATATATTTGTAGGCAAAATTATTATTTTGCTTTTCCTATAGTTTATTTTGGAAGAAAGGGAAGAGGTCTTCAGAAGTACTTAAAAATAACTGATCCATCAGCTATGTGTGGTGCTGGGGAAAAGGTGTTAATCCATGAATATCATCAGAAAGAGCTATAGAAAACAGAGGAGATGTCAGTCATCCTGCTGTCCTCCTCAGCTCTGGCCCACTAGTGACACCGTTACACCAGGGATGAAGCCCTTCATGGAAACACAGATGGCAACAGGGAGGAGAAGTGGTACAGAAGTGGTATACTGACAAGCAAGGGAAGGACTGACATATGTAGGATACGTATAGATAACATGTCCAGACCTTTGTTGCTCAAAAAATGTCAGGTTAGAAACCTGTCTCTAGCAAAATTAATCAAGGTAGTGTATACAAATGAGCTATGCAGCTGAGATTGTGGGAAAACCCCAGTTGCAGAATAACCACAGAGACAGTAAAACTGGACCAGTCAAGATCTGTTTAGCTCAGCCTTCACAGCAGCAATGAAAATACAGACAGTTACTTCGTGGATGCGGTAATAAGATAATTTTTTTTTTTTTTCTGGTTGTAAACAAACAGAAAATAATTCCTTGGCTTTGATAGATTCTCTCTCTGCTTTGGTCCAGCAGGGAGCCCTGATTTAGTAAAGGTTAGCATTGCCCTCAGTGGGACTTTTTCCTAGAACTTCGTAGACCTTCCTGTTGCTCTGTGTTCCACTCACCTCTGCAGAGCAACTGGAAGCCTTTTAGCTTTTGGCATTTATTAGATTTTTGAGTATCCAATCCATAGCATACATGAGCAATTGCTTTTCCTGAAGAACATGCTTTCAAGTATTCATGATGCTCAATAGTCAGTTACAGACCCATAAATTATGCAGCCCCTTTTATATACAATAAATTCTAAGTAATAAGAACATACCAGAAATAGGAAGTCCAGCCATGGAGCACTCCTAGCTAGAAGCAAGGACAAAACTTGTATAAATCAATTTCTGTAAATTAGTCAGCTCCCCGCTGTCATACTGTCCCAGTTGGCTATGATGGGACTACTTGGTTTATTTTTGCCAAATCCCATGTACTGCAATCTCTGTTCAACAGGAGGCAGGTCACCAGATACAGCCCTGTACATCTGCAGAAAAATGTGGCTACAGGGTTCAGCTGCTTCCCAAAGTGAGCACTGATTGGACTTCCTACCAGGCAACATAAGATTCAGCTCAGTCGCCCAGGAAAATAAGCAACAGTCATCCTGGATCTCTTGCACATGTGGGTGACATAGTACAAGTGGGATCTTAGTGAAGCATGGAGAAAACTAGCTGTATGTTAATCAACCATTTAAAAACCTCAGGCTATTATCTATTATCCTGTCTAAAAGAATGCAGAGGAAGTACTTTCTACTCTGTATTTCTCCGCCTCTAATATGAAAGATTGGTGCATCCTTATTTCATCATTTTCAAAAAGGAAAGGAAGATGCAGCTAAAATCTAGTGGTTTTAAGTTAGTAATAGCCCCAAGAACATGTTTCATCTGGTGTTTCAACCTCCCTACCTAGATCCTGTCTGTAAACATGTCCCACATAAAATGTGATATGGTATCAATGCATATGATTGACAGTACCAAAAATAAAGGCTAAGGATTGGTTGATATTGTTGTCCAGCCATGTGGTAAACCTCAGTGAGCCATATTACTGATTATTAAAAGCACGATGTTTGCTTTGTCACGTACAAAATAGAAGTATCCAACACAAGAAGAGGAACTTAGCCCACCTTTCAGCAGTAAATTCAAATGGACAGTTTGAAATTTGTGCACCATTTTCCTCTTCTGAAAAATGAGCACTGCAGTACTTCAGTGTGGAATGTCTTATACCGGAGTATGAACACTGCAGAAAGCCAGCAGTTGAAGATGAACCCTGCACTAGCCAGAAAGTCGAGAGAAAAGGTGGCTAAGCTCAGCTGATGCAGTATGCAACCCTCCGAGGGTTAAACCATAGAAACTGTTGGCACAAAAGGCACGGAGGAAATTGCCAGTATGGAGATGACTGGTGTTCAGCTCTGCTTTTTGAAATGGAGATAGGGAAAGAAGGGTGCTGGTCATAGCACCAGATTTTATATAAAAGTATAGAGGCTTGGCAGGTGGATGTTGCTTCCAAAGGTCCAGATGCAAATCGTTAACATTTTTCATCTGGTGTTTGTTGGTGACTTTAATTTGAACTAATTTTAAGTTAGCCAGTAACTTGCAAAATAAACTTTAAAATACTGCAACTTTTATTCTTTTTGTGCCATGGTGGAGCTTCATTAGGAGAGATAGCAGCTGTCCTTGGAGAGAAGAGATGCTTTTCTCTACTGCTAGCAAACTGACCTTTGCGTTTCTGTGCTGCCCATTATATAAGTCTGTGATTTCCATTCCTCTCTGTTGCCATTTTTGTTATTAACAGGGTTTCTGTTTCTCTAGCCTCCCTCTACTCCCAAGCAGCAGCTGGTTCAGAATTGCCCTCTTTTTAAACTGTGGTAAGAAGAGGTTAGTAGTCTGCCTCTGGAGTGATTTGCTCTTCAGGACTGGCTGCTAGAGAGCTGTTCTGAAGAGATCGGTAGCAAGTATGAAATCTCCATGCTCCTGAGTCCACTTACATCAAGTTGTTGCCCTCTGTTTCACGTGCTACTGTTTATTGACCGTTTTAATAATACATTCCCTTCTCATATGTCTTTCTGTCTGGTGCTTTGTTCGCATGCTTCTGTTTTGGGTTGTTGCTGTATATCAGATCTATGAGTATCAACTGAGTTTGTGGCATTTAAGCTGAGTGGTGTCATTCTTGCCGCAATTATTCAAGATCTCAGTGTTTTCATTATGTCTTATTTTAGCAAATGGCTTCTAGTTTAGGTCATTCGCTTTTGACAAGATGGGATAGCAGATGGAAGAATTATTTAATTTATTTTGACATGAAGCTGAGAAGGAAAGAAAAAAATCCCCTTGTTTCAGCCAGTTTCTGGTTCCTAAGAAGGCATCAATTAATATTTATTTTCATTTTAACAAGGGACTAACAGAATCATCAAAATGCACACTTTTTCTAGCGTTTCATGATTAGAGATTAGTACAACCTCTCTTCTTGATGTTTTCCTGTTCATTTGCTGAAGCATTCCTCTGCTTCCTAAAACTAACCTGAAATCATTCAAGAAGAAATAGGTTTCTCCACAAACAAGTTCTGTGAAAACAATGAACAATTCACAGGAGGAAGGTTGCTTCTGGCCTTCGGGGCTAGGACGAGTCTCTTGTAGTAATTGAAATCCAGACAGCTTGTTCATTACTGTACAGTAAACGAACAAGGCAGATCTTTGTGGGATAAGGGTTTAAAGAGTAAGTTCTTAGAGACAGGCTCTATTTCTTCCTATATCTTCTGTGACATGTCTGCTTGCTTCCGCAGTGCGTACATAAAAACATCTGTATAATTCTCAATGTGACTGTTTCAGGCTTTTGCTAGCAAATGGTCTGTAATGTAGCTCATGCTGGTTTGCCTTTTAAAAATAAATATTTTGAACTGACATTGATCCCATTCACTTTGCTGTTTGAGCAAAATGTTACTAGGATATTTAGGACATGGATTTACTGTCTGTGCATGCTATCCGTAATGACCCAGTAGACCAGAACATCTTCAGAAGAGCTGTCACAATCTATCAAGTCAATGATCTGTGAAATATAAATTCTCTATGGAAGTTGTTATGGGCCATTAGGTAAATAATAATACCTATTTTATAAACTCTATATTAACTTTATATTTATTACAGAATATCAAATTGATATGATAAAATAAAAACCAGCCCGAGCCTTCAACTAAAGCTTAAACTTCTCTGATAAAAAAAAAACAAAACCCTATCATTGGCATTTTGTCACACATACTCTTTTTATGAATGTCTGCTGTAAAATGGTGTACAATTGGTATAAAATGCCAGAGTATACACTCTATTCTCATAGCATTATCAGCCTAGTTTTGAGAGCAAAATCCTGTCAAAGCTGTCTTAGATAAGTTAAAATAGTGTTCATCTGAGCTGAAGGAGAAAATTCTTGAAATGTGCACAAAACTCCAAAATACAGCAATTAACAAAACTAATTGCTCTGTATTCTCTCTGAGTTCCCTGGAAGGCATTAATTTTGAGAGTTCCATTTCAAACACCTTATCAGTGTTTTAAACTATTTAATGTGTTTTTCCCTCTGAGGTACATGGCAGGGCTCTGATCCCCATGTTTTATGAAGAAGAATCTGAATAGCAAAAGTTAAAATCCATCTATAATAATAATAATAAACAATAATCTAGAAGTTAGGTTTTGAGCCAAATAAACTCTCTCTATAGTCTTGAAAGGAGAAACATCCTCATTGACAGGATTTGGCCTACAAAGGTGTCTGAAGCATACATGTATGCTTCTACTGAGAGCTGTGCTTGACATGACAAAGCCTCTTGCCTCTCATCTGTTCCTCCACGTTGCTTTGCTGGTGAATTGGTTTCTACTTGTGGCTGAGTTTCCTTGTCAAATCCAGTCGCTTTGCTCTGGAAGGGTTCCAGAGTATGACCCAACACACATTACCGAGGTCAAAATCCAGAGACGCTAAGATCACAAAAAAAGGTCTCTAAACAAACATGACAGCATATGAAGGACTCAAGGTGTTCCGGGTTGTTCTACCACTGGTAGGTAGAGGTTAGTGTGATGAATGCCATCCAGTGTTTATCTGAGGTAGCAAAAGAAGTCTTGAGTACAGCAAACAAATGAGGTGGCAATAGCAGGCTGCATGATCTAACTACAGGATTTAAACAATATTTTTAATAGTGGTTTATTTTATTTGGAAGTTTATTCCTGTGATGGCTTTGTAGAGCCCAAGTTTGATTCAGATGTCAGAACTCTGTATGGGGGCTTGGGTTAGGAGAATTATTGGAGCATTGAACTAAGGCTGAAGCAACCATAGGAAATGTTAAAGGAAAAATAAACAAAGCAAGCACTAACAGATTACTAAAATCAGCTGGTATCAGCAATGCAAGGTATCTGCCAGGTAAATTAATTGAGTTACTATCAGTACTGGGCAGGTACCAATTTCTTTGGTACTTGAAGACTGTAGAATAGTAAATATGGCAACCAGTCTTTACAGCAGTGTGGGGGGCCCTCTAAGCTTGATCACTTTCCCGGGCTAATAAATAGAAAATATAAATGATGTGCATAAACATGGGAAAAACATGACCTAATTGAGAAGAGGCATCATGACTTCTTTAAAGAGAAGTTCTGCTTTATAAACCTCTTGGACTCCTTTGGAGGAAGCATTTTGTAGAATGAAGTTAGTAATATAGCCTACTTTAACTTTTGAGGGGCTTTTGACAAAGGGTTTTAAGGAACCCAGACTGCCATTGGATAAGATTAATTATCATGGATAAATAATCAGTGAAAGGTAGGAATGGAGTCCAGCAGAAAATGGTCAGTGGGGTTCTGCATGGCTATCTGTTGAGAGCTGTCGTGGTCAACATGTTCACAGAAGACCTAGGAAAGGGTATGAGTGTTGGTGATTATACAGAGGTTTGTCGGGACAAGGGTAAACTTAAGAACTGCTCAAGGATTTTGCAAGACTGAAAGACTGACAGTAAAATTTCAGATTAGATTAAATGTAAATTGTGAAGGGAAATGCTGGGGAAAGACAATCGATTGACATATGAAATGATGGTCTCTGAGCTGACCATTACCATTCAGGAGAGAGACCTGGAGTTGTGATACCTATAGAAATGTAGATATTTTTCATGCAGTGTAAATATTTTGTTAGACAGTTAATTCGTTTTGTAGCCTTTTCATGAATGTATCAGATGGCACTGACAGTGTGAAAAATAAATCATCACATCTTTCCATCCACAATGGATAATTACCAGCATGTAACTTGGAATCTGTTTGGAACATGACTGATTACAACTAAAATTGTATAGCATGACTCACCAGTTGATAATTAGATCTCCCCTCATGTCATACCTGAGTCGTGTCACCATAATCTATAATGATAAAGGAAAGAGGGACTGGTTTCATGCTTTTGGTAAGCAGAAGCTACTGTTTTCTAATATAGTCACAATAAGGAAAATGATAGGTTTGACTTGCAAGTATTGACTTGCATCTTTTTTACACCTTTCATTCAAAGCATTCTTACTGTCCTTTAACTGTTTGGGGCTTTTTTTTCCCTTAATTTCCCTTTCAACTTCCTGTCTTATACTTCTGTTTCCCACAGCAAACAAAGACAAATGAGAATCAGAAAGGGAGCTATGGCTTCAGTATGGACAGACTTTTTAAAAAGACTTACATGGCAGAATGCCAGCCCAAAAATCCACTGCCAGAAACCACATATTATTACCAGTAATGCAGAAAGAGGAGGTACTGGTGTAGGTGCTGTGTTGAAGTAAGGCTGGTAAATGTTAGGGGATGTGATATCTCAACAGAGTCTGGATCTAGAGCTTGATTAACCAAAAGTACAGATTAATTTAGACCTTGTGTTTTGGCTTCAAGCATTGATAGTTGGTATGGTTCTGAATTTGTTTCCAAGGAGGAGGATGGGAACTGTAACTGTAATCCTCAAAGCATTTTGATGCACATTTAACTTAGTTGGTTCTTTTTATCTCATTAGCACAATAAAGAATTTCAAGTAATTTAAAGTTGAACATTGATATGTGTGCAAATTTTGCATGTCATCTAATCTGTATTAGAAGCAGTGAAATAGGCAAATGATATTAGTGTATTGAAATATTTAGGCAAGAGAAGCAATGAAAATTAAACAGATGAATACCTAACATCATCAGCTTTATAGCATCTGCATGATGTAGCCAATATGCAAATATTTTGTACTCCTGTAAGCACGGAGAAAGATGATCGAGGTGATCCCTTTTGATCCTACTTTCCTATACTTACTAAGAAACAAATCTCATCTGACTGCATCAATCTTAATCCTGATCTACATATTGAGCCCAGTGGGTCTACTTTAAGTAGCAACTGTAAGCATGCATGAGACTCCCTGGAAGAAAGGAGCTTTTGTATTTGACCGTACAGTTCTCTGATCTGGTTGCAGATTGGAAGGAACATTAAGGATCCTTTTACATCTGACTGATAGCTCAAATGCAGAGTCAGGGGTTTTGAAGGATGAAAAGCTTTTTTTCATAACTAACCTTCAATTGTAATCCCGATGCAAACTTAAAAGATGTATCTACACATTAATAATACTTTAATCATTCCCAGATGCAAATCAAGTTGCATAATTTTTCCATAAATCAACTCTGTTATACACTTTATGAAACTGTGTGTTCAATGCTATTCTCTGGCAAAACTAATTAAAATTGTCAGTTGACAAAGTAGATGAATGATAGTACTTCCCATGTAATGCTTAATATAAAATATTTAGAAACTAAAACTAGTACAACAAATATATCGAGGAAATCCACAGGTCAGAGCTAAGGTTATTCTGTAACAATGAAAAATGCATTCCTCTTATGTAAATGTGAATAATATATGAATAATGTATGTTTGTTATGTTGGCAATGTAAAATTTATTATATCCTTTAATATTCACTGCTTGGGTTTTAAGTGCTTTGCTTTGTAAATGATGCAATAGGTAGGTACATTTGTGTCATTTAGCAGCCTAAGTATTTGGTGCTAGAATGGTGCTGTAGTCGCCTGCAAAGTTTAGAACTGTTTTAAAGACCCTCAACATTTTGGCATGGAGGAAATTTAAATCTGGTGGTTTGTATGGGATACTTTGAAACTTTTATGAAAGCCTCCCTAAAGAGCCTGACAGTTGCAGTAATTGAAAGATAACACGAATTCCACTAGTATTAGTGAATTCCTTTGTTTATCTAACACCTACAAGGAGCTGTGAAGATCTGTTTGTGTGTTTTCTGAGGTTCCTCCTACTGGTCTCATGCTTCAGGGCTGCTGCAAATAGCTTCCTCTGTTCTGGCAGCTAGTCAAGGGCAAAGCAAATTCTTCCTTCCCGGGCTGGTAGTGAGTGTCTCAGGTATTATTTTAAGAGGCATACTGTAGGAAATAATGGAGACTTCCCCTGCAAGGCAGTAGTTCAAAGGTTTGGTGGTTTACAGTGTAACAGGTTAGTGATGGAGAGCAGGCAGCTAGCCCAAATCAGAGTCTAATGTGAGAACTGAATAAAGTGAAAAGCATGTTCTCTGCCAATGCTTTCTTCCTATTAACAGAGGACTCTAGGGGTAGTCCTTCCTTTACAACAGCCCTCAAAGAGGAATGGATGGATGGATGAATGAATGAATGAAAGCTTACAGCTGCTTAAATAGGGAGGTCACTGGTTTTCCTGTGAACTCCCAGAGACCTGGTACTGCAAGCTCTGGCAGCAAGGTGTAGAGTGGCTCAGTTCCTTAAACACTTTTCCCCTTTTTTTTTGGAATGAGAAAGGGATCACTTCCTTGAAAGCTGACATGCCCTTTTACACATATGCCTTTGGGAAATAGCCTAGGCGAGTAGCAGTTGTGAAGCAATGGAACACTTTTAGAGTGGTTTAATTCTGACATCTGTCAGACCAACAGAAAAATGCAAAGAGCCCAGTTCACCTGACATGAGAAATTTAGGCCAACATGAAGTTTGTCATGAGGAGAGGCCTTTGTTCTTGTTGCCTTGCAGATCCAGCATCCTGCTTTCACCTGCATATTCCGAAGGGCTTTAGAAAAGGAGGAGGCATCACAATTCCGATGTATGGATGCGCATGAAGCTTTAGGAGAGTGAGATGTCTTGTGTGAGGCCAGCATTACAGGCAGGAATAAAGACCAGTCTCTGCAAACATTTATATGTGGTTCTAAAAGTTGTCTGTGGGACACCTTGTTTCCTTTTTGAGTTTTGCTTCTCCTGCAAACATGAAGTTTTTGATGCTGAGCAACTGGGCTATTTTAATGCATTAGAATTAAATGGATACGGTTTATACAAACCCCACAGAATATCGGGACTGTTTTACAAGTGGTTAATCATTCAGTGGGTTGCTGTTTAAAGTTGCTCACCAGGGTGCCATATGGGATGCTTGACAGGCAGAAATCTGGGGATTCCTTGTACCAGTGTAAGCTACATGCTTCCAGCTCCCTGTCTCACTGAAAACTGTCCTTGTTAGCCAGCTTTTGTCAGGCTGAACACAACTGCATTTTTTGCTTCTAGTCTTGGATTTATGCTGCCAGAGGGTACTAAAAAGGAAAAAGAGGAAATTAATCACTGTCTCTAGTAATTTTCATTGTTGGCCTTGCCACTGCATGGCTGCTTCATCTGGATAAACATTCCCATGGGAGAGCTGGTGATCTCCAGACTATCTGGGACTGATCTCCCCTTCAGCCCAGCTTTACTAGTCCTGGATTCCACAGAATTTATTTGTTCAGAGGTCTGCATCATTATGCTACTGGACTTTAAAATTTTCTCCTGTATTTTCCTCCCGTACAGGCCCTGATGATACATCTGACTTATTTAAGCACCTGTCCCTGGTAGAGTCATGCTAAACTTCCTCTGGCCTTAAGTGTTCTAAATGCTTGGGCATTGAGTCATTTTTCATACGCAGGGGTGGATGGTGGAACACCAGCATCTGAACACCATCACTGAGATACTGAAGAATGCCTCTGTTAGAAAGTTTAGCTTCTGCTGCATAATAGGAACCATAATTTATGTCTTTCTTATATTATGTTTCCAGTTACAGTGATGATAAAACTTGCATATATAAATTAAAGCCAAAGAGCTGTCCCATTGCAGCATGTCTTGATTTTCTTGGTGTTAGGGTTTTTTTTTATTTATTATAAGCAAGGAAGTACCAGTGTTGATACCAGGTGCAAAGCTAAAACAATAACAAGATCCTCTTCTTCCCTAAGCACGGAAGCAATAAAAGTTGTGTATCAAGAGGAATTGAATGGACTAGTCTGTACTGATTAACCTCCAGAAAGCACATCTCATAGACACTTGTAATAACCAGAAAGCTAGAAGTAGAATTCAAAATCAGGACTCATCTCACTCCCCCAGAACAAAGTGGAAGTGTCTTGGGTATTTGAGCTGAAACCTGGATCATAGTGAAATACAAAACTATCTAAAAAATCAATCTGTCTTAGTCCATTGTTGTTACATATCCATTGTATGATAAAGATATAAATCCAGTACTTCTTACTGAGTCTTAAATCCTTGATACTACAGTAAATGTAATAGTACCAGTTTTGTTTTTTTCCTGTCCTTAACAGAATGCAGTACATTGGGAAGGGAGAATTTCTCAGTTTACAGTTGCTTGCTGTTTGCCTTTTACTGGGATCTGGAAGTCTCAGCAGGAATGACTGCAGCCAGCAAGCCATATGTAGTGGCAAGTGTTGCACAGTTGTGTGATTCCTGTTGTAATTAACTTGTGTGTTCTTATGCAATTCCTGCTTTAATGAAGTTTTATGTTCTGAGTAGGAGAAAGAGAAAAAGATGTATCCCCATTTCACAGGCAGGGTCTTCACACAGGTCAAAGGGCTGTATCTGAAACTAGAGCTCTTAAGACTGGTTGCTTCAAGATGATCCTCCCTACCCCTGTTTTCAGCCTCCTGTTACAGCCAACAATTTCTCTGATGTCTTTGTTGCCTGCAGCTCCCTGGCTAACAAGGTCAGGCTCCTGTGTGAGCGCACCGGGGAGGGGGTGTTCGAACCACCGCCTGATTGAATTGGCCTTCCTATTCCAGCTGAGACAAAGCTGAAGCCATTGATACAAACACTTCAGAGTGCATATGTCTAAAAGAGGAGGATGATCAGCAATATTCAGCAACCTTCTTAACATTTTCTGACACTTGCTATTAAAGTATATTAGGCTCAACATGTGTATGCTTCATTTTTAAAACCTGTTCACACAACCATAGTTTCCAGCATATTGTACTCTTGTGTGCTGTTAATAGCTGTAAATCTTTCAACAGCAGAACTGTCTGCTTTAACAGTAGCCAGAGCATTTGATCAAAGTTTCCTACTGGTGCCTGCTAAAGCCACAGACCTCTGCTAGTAGGCAAGGCACTAGCTTCCATTCTTTTGCTCTCTATGGCCATATATGATATGCTGTTTAAACCACTGCTCCAGACAAGATAGGTTGTTTTGAGACATTTGGAGTGAAGCTGAGCAACTTTGCCAGTGGTAGTTTCCTGAGCAGTAGATAAGATTGAGAGCTCTGTGCTATTCCTTTTATCTCTTCGTGTATCCCTTCTGTGTACTGGCAGTTTTCCGGTTGCATTTGCAGACCTACTGCAGGACTCAGTGCAGCTTCTCTGGTATCAGACCACAGTGGCTGACAGAGCCCGAGGTCATTTAGCTAAAACATTCTCAGAAGCAGGAATGAGCCAACTGTGTTTTCCAGATCTGTTTATGAATGTTCCCTGCTCTTTAGGGAGCTGTTGCCCCTCCCCTGCCCCTCTTCCCCAAATATTTTAATTTCCTTTAAAAGCAACAAGTTGCCTTAGTTGCAGTCAGCCAGTGTGCTAACTCGTGTGTTCTTAATAGCTTGTATTCTTATTTGAAAAGGTGAATGTAAGATAGTTTGAATATTGTATGAGATCAGGCACTAAGCCTGGAAAAATAGAGGGTTTTTTTTTTCTTTCTAAAATTCAGAGGGGGACAGTTCAGAAAGCAAGTCTCTTGTAAGTATGGGAGAAGGAAAAATTGTGAAGTGATCTGGAATTGAATTTAGCCATAGAATGAAGGACTTGAAGGGATCATCCTCTTCTATTTCTTTCCCCACACCTCATGGATTTCTCTTTGCAATGAGTTCTAAAAGTTGCTGCTGCCGAAGCTGAGACAAGCAGCAGAGAGCAGTACCGAGCTGCTTGTCTCTGATGGAAATGGTTGCCATAAGGACAACTGGTCCACAGAAGAAGCAGAGGTCCAAAACGCATTGCTAATGTCCTCTCTTTGGTTTAGAAGCTGCTGTTGTGGTCTTCTGTTTTCATAGCTGTGTGTGCACATGGGATGGAGAGCTGAGGCAGTGGGACAGTTTGTCATCAGTCCCCTCACACTTCTGGTCGTCTTCTCATTGGTATGAAACCAGGATTTGCTTTTCATCAGATTATTCCTTGGTAAAAGCTTTTAGAGCAGAGCAGAAAGGAGGTGAATAATATACATCTAAAAGGGGATGGAATAGAGAGAGTGAGATGGGGGGGGGGGGGGCGGGTGTTTTAATTCAAAGGTTAAATTGCCACTTACAAAGCCATATTTTTTGGTCCGTTTTAATGGAAAGTAATCAACAAACATCATTAAACTGATGAGGCTGCCTTATTTAAGATTGAGGCATTTTTTAAGTGGAAGTGCTGAACAATGTAATTTATTTTTTTAACAAGAGTTTTGTTTTTCATTAATGAAATAAAAATCTCTAGGGGAGGAGGCCATATAGAATGAATTATATGTTCCAGATTTCATAGAAATTATTTAGTTCCAACATACGCTTTGTGCTTCAGATAGAATAAAGAATCTCATGTGATTTAGTTCAAATGGAGTTTGGAACCTGCTTTCCAGGAGTGGGAGGATGGTTGTTCATCAGAAGCTCTAGCAATTTTACTTGTATTTATTTCTTGCCACCCTTCAGCATTTTGTCTCTGTGCATTCCCTCTGTACTGTATAGCACCACAGATAGAGAGGAAAATAAAATGCTTGTATTTTGCTTGTCTACATTGCATTTGCTCCACAGATGAACTGTTTCCTGTGAGAAATTATTTTGTATAACTCCCTTAACTCATACTCCTAAATTCACTGGCTATCTTTCAGTGCCAAAATACAGCTCAGGTTCAAATACATAGTGAGCCTGGTTTTATACTGATTGCATCTGCAGGTTGTACACTCTACTAGTGAAAATCTTTCAGATGCCCAGTATGATGTTAGTGTTTTTCCTGTAGAGAAAGAGAATAGAAACCTGCAAACTAGTGTCTTGTGAGGTCCAATCTCTCTATCCTCTATCAGGTAGTAAAGGACTTTTTAATTTTTTTTTCACCCCAACACAAAGAATTCAGGAGATCGGGTGTGAACTTGCCAGTCAGCTGCTTCTACATCACTTTATCTAGGTGTTATGTTCTTTACATTCTTATTTTTATGTTAGAGGGGTAAAGGTGATATATTTGTAGGAGATCTGACCACTTGAGGAACCTGAACATACACAAGTCTGTGGGACCTGATGAGATGCATCCCAGAGTCCTGAGGGAATTGGCTGATGTGGTTTCTAAGCTCTCCATGATATTTGAAAACTCCTGTCAGTCAGGTGAAGTTCCCTGGTGACTGGAAAAAGGGAAGCATTGCACTCATTTTTAAAATGGGTAGATAGGAGCACCACAGGAACTACTGACCCGTCAGCTTCTTCTCTGTGCCTGGGAAGATCATGGAATGGATCCTCCCAGAAGCTCTGCTAAGGCACATGGAGCACTGGCAGGTGATTCAAGATATCCAGCATGGCTTCACAAATAGCAAGTCCTGCCTAACCACCCTAATGGCCTTCTGTGATGACTACATCAGTGGACGAGGGAAGAGCTATGGATGTCATCTGTCTGGACTTCTGTAAGGCCTTTGACACAGTATCCCCACAACATCCTTCTCTGTAAATTGGAGAGATACAGGTTTGATGGGTGGACTGTTAGGTAGATAAAAAATTGGTTGGTCACATCCAGAGTGTAGTGGTCAATGGCTTGATGTCCAGACAGAGGCTGGTGACAGGTGGTATCCCTCAGGAGTCCCTACTAGGATCAGTGCTGTTTGATATCTTCATCAACAACATAGGCAGTGGGATCTAGTTCACCCTCAGCAAGTTTGAATATGGCACCAAGCTGAGTGGTGTAGTTGATGTGCCTGAGAGATGGGATGCCATGCAGAGGGACTTGGATGAGCTTGAGAAATGGGCCTATGTCAACATCATGAGATTCAAGAAGGCCAAGTGCAAGGTCCTGCACCTGGGTCGGGGCGATCCTTGGTGTCAATGCAGGCTGGGAGATGATGGGATTTAGAGCAGCCCTGTGAAGAAGGACTTGGGGGTATTGGTGGATGAAAAGCTGGACACAAGCCAGAGATGTGTGCTTGCAGCCCAGTTGGCCAGCCATGTTCCAGGCTGCATCAAGAGAAGCATGGCCAGCAGATCAAGGGAGGTGATTCTGCCCCTCTACTCTGCTCTCAGGAGACTCCATCTGGAGTACTGTGTCCAGCTCTGGAGCCCTTAGCACAAGAAGGCAATGAACCTGTTGGATGGGTCCAGAGGAGGGCCACAGAAATGACCAGAGGACTGGAACACCTTTCCTATGAAGAAAGGCTGAGAGACTTGAGGTCGTTCAGCCTGGAGAAGGCTCTGAGGAGATTTTATTGAAGTCTTTCAGTACTTAAAGGGGGCCTGTAAGAAAAATGGGCATAGTCTTTTAACAGGGCCTGCTAAGACAGGACAAGGGGCAATGCTTTTAAATTAAACGAGGATAGATTCAGACTAGATACAAGGAAGAAATTTTTTACAATGAGGATGGTGAAACACTGGCACGGGTTGCCCAGAGAGGTGGTAGATGCTCCATCTGTGGAAACATTCAAGCTCAGGTTGGATGGTGCTCTGAGCAACCTGATGTAGTTAAGGATGTCTTTGCTCACTGGAGGGGGGGTGGGAGGGTGGATGGACTATGTGACACTTAAAGGTCCTTTTCAACCCAAACCATTCTATGATTCTAAGTGAATTCATACAGATTTAAAAGATTTCTAAGAGCTATGTTTGTAGTAGATCCCGTTGAATGCAAACATGTATTGAAATGTATTCCAGGATCTATTACAAATTTTTATAAGCTACCCTTTTACAAGTTATCAGTTTAATAGTTAAAGAGTCTCAGCATGTGTAAGTTTAAGCTTAGGCAAAGGTGAAAGACTAGCTGCAGTAATCACCTCAGCTAAGGCCTTTGTATGGGTTTGGCATATCAGTATCTCCGCTTTTAGAATGGTGCATCTTCCCTCCTTGTGGAAGTAGAGGGTGAAGTTATCCTAAGTCTGCAAGGAGCCTGGAGAATGGATTCATAGAGGCTTCATGTCTCCCATTCAGCTCCATAAATAGTACCCAAATTTGCTCAGGTCTGCTGCTTTACTATTCCATCAATACCACTCCAGAAGCAGACCCTGTTTGTAGCAGATGAGAAAGCCACTTTGTCTTTTCACATTACATGGCATTTCCCTGTTGGCCAGTCTGGTCTTGCTCTTTGATGATGTCCTTGCTACTCAATGCTCAGGCACTTAATTAGGTAATGTACCCTCACCTTGCTTTGTACTCATGTGCTCTTCTGATGCACTGTGATGCCGATCTCTCAGCTAAATCTGACAACCATAATCTTCAGCATGAAACCAAATATGAGAACTTGTTTTACCCAGATAACACTCAACACCTTCAGAACAAGCTCTGTGACTTTAGACCTGGCTTGTAATTAAACTCATATCTTGTCCTGCCTTATTCAATTTTGAAAAGGTTAATGCCTATTTCCCCAGGATCCACAGGCCACAGTGATCCACACTAGGTTCACTAGATGAACCACTGAGGTTTATGCACAATACATTCATAAGCTGGGGTTTTATACTATGCATATGTTTATGGAAACGAGCTACAAAAGAAGCTGCTTTTAATGCTACGTCTATTTACATTTGCAAAACTCAAAAAGACTTTGCCTAAAGAGAGTATCATCTCTCCTGTGCTTCCGTAGCAATAAGCAGTAAGGTTTGACATTTCAAAAACTGCTGGCCTAAAAAGTGAAAATAGATGAGTGCTTGTTTTTTAAAATACTGTTTTTAAATATTCCTTGCTATTTTTCTGTAGGTTAAAAGCAATGTGCTCTGAACATCACTTTATTTCCAAAGCAGCGTCATGTAACACTTTTGTGAAATGCAGAACTTTCTTGAGCAAAATTAAACAGGAATAAAAGCCAGGTCTCTAAGGAAGATTAACCTCTGCTCCAAGAAAAGAATAGAAACCTGAGAGTATGCCAATTATAGGAGTGTATGAAGAAGCAGGTGTTATAGTCTGAATAAGTCTGAGGTGGGAAGCAATATACGAGTATGGAAAGAATTGTTTGTAAAGAATAGGAAACCATTATTGAACTGATATCTGAACACTTAGGTTTAATTTTGTTGATGTCTCTTTTATACAAGGGCTAGAATGTGCTTAATAAACATTTATTCTTAGCAATGATTTGTCTCCCTTTATGGCTAAATTTCTCTGAGCAGCCAGCAGCTTGTCTAAGAGTGGAGAAGTGTCTCTGCCACACCATAAAAGCTAAAATCATCTGCTCAGAGCCAACATATTCTCTGACTTTACCACTGGTCTTTTTTCTTTTTTGGCTCTCTGTGTATTCTGGTATGATTTAGAAGCAGCAAAAGATAAAATTATCAAAGTCCTTTCAACTGTCATTTTGCTTGCAATACTGCCAGAGGCTGTATTTTGTAAGGCCAGCAGTAAGACCACCTCAGGATCCTGTCTCCATCATTCTCCAGGCACTGATGAGTAGGACAAATACTACTTCCCTAGTAAACTCTGTCTGACATTCTATGTTTTGATGTCTTCCTCCACTGCAAGTATTTTTTTGATGAAAACAGTGTCATACTTGAATACCCACTGCAGACTACAAACAGCAGTCTTCAAGTTACCCTAACAGTAGTGGTGCCATTAGAAAGATTAACAAGAGGGACAGTAAAGTCCTGCCTCAACTCCACGTCCCTCCCCTTTTTTTGAGATAGTAGTCCAAGTCTCAGACCTAGAAACATGCAACCTACAGTCTTTCTTCTTCTTCATAGTTAATTACAGTACCTTGCGCTGATGATGTGAAGTGTTCCCATCAACAAAAATTAGGTAAAGACATTTTGAGGACACGGTGCGTATGATTTCATGATTTGGGGATTCGACCATCTGCTGCTCACCTTCTTGTGTGAGACCACAGGTAATTGGAATTTTTCCTGGAGAATGGAAAGTGAAGGTGTGGAGACTGAATGGGAGCTCTGCATAAAGACTGGTTTTCTTCAAGGGTTTCAGAACTATTTCTTCATAGTTTTTTCTCAATCATTCTGTTGCTCTTGATGTTACCTGTGCCTGTGTGTGTATATACACACACACGTATATAGAAATAAAATAGGATTTTATAAACTATCTGTGCACATATCCATTGGGAAATACCTGCCCAAACAAAATCTCAGAGTTTTTGTGCCCTCACACCCTAACAAAGCCTCAATTGCTTACTTCTTTCCAGATTGAATGTATAGCTATAAAGTATATTGAATCTAAATCATATTTCCCAGTAACAGCAATATATCATTTGAATGTAATAGTTATATTGCTGGGATAATAATACCTTGTGCAAATCCTAATGTCTGCAAAGCCTAAAACGTTCACCTGCAAACAGAATGACAATTCTGTAACTAATCCTTCCTCAGTATTTGTGGAAAGATTTCAGCAGTCATCAAATGCCTGTCTTAAACCATTCAGTGGGTGGCTTCCCTCAGGTGACTCATTTTCCTTAATTATGATTTTTTTATACAGAGGCCTTTTCCATATTTTTGCAATAGTATATCATGGTATGTTGCATCTGATCGTGTCTCAGTCATCCAAGATTTACATGACATATGTATTGTTTGTGTTCTACTTAGCAAATGCAGAGTGCATTTGGCTTGTAGGGAGAGACTGGGAATTTGACCAAAATGTCCCCTTTCTTTTGACTTAAAGAATTTTTTTTGTGTGTGTGTCTTTAAAATGGGTGGAGGGTTTTTTTTATTATTTTTTCAACTCAGAGTGGCCTGAACAGTGCTGTTGACTTGCTGTGTGAGTAATAAGATTCTCTGTTTAATTCACTGATCCTAACTAGAAGTTGCCAACAGCTATCAATTACATGACATGTCCGAAGTCTGAGAAGAAAGTTTTCTCTTCAAATTTTATATTTTATAGATGCAGAAAAACTAAAAGGGCTTCAAATTCCACTTAGATTTTTATCTCCAAGGTGTTCTGTACTTAGGATGAAGTCTATTAGATCCTTTTCATGGTTCTTATCACCATTGTTATGTTCCTGACACATTCTGGCCCTCCCTGTCAAATGTCATCTTCCTCTATTATTAGGTTATTAGAGGGTGGCTGCTAACTGTTTTATTGAGCGACTAAACATGAATCTTTTCAGAGAGTATGAATGTTCCCTGGGCTTCTTGCTTACCTTTTGTAGCCTTTATATGAAGCACAACCACTCTACATACATCTTTGAGGTTTATACTCATGTCTACCGCCTTTATAATATTTTCTGTCTAAACTCTTAAGCTAAATTCTCATTGGCAGCTAAATACATCTAGATTTCAGGTAATTAGACCCGTTTCCTTCTCCCATACTTGTTTTTTTTTGTTTTGTTTTTGTTTTATGGGGGGGAACCCCCAAGTTTCAAGCAGAAATTAGACCTATTGGCTGAAATTAATAGTGTTACATGTGCTTGTACAGTCAGAGGAAAATAATGGTGCATTGTCTCTGTTTCACAGCTTACTTTTTCAAACAAGGAGCTGGGTTATAACACTGAGATATCCACTAGTTCACTGGTGAACTTTCAGGTATTTGCCACCTCTTCCTGAAAAGTTTCTATTAAAAACATTTCTTGTTTAGCAAAAGTCATCCATGTCTTCTGCTAGATTTTGTCTGGAAAGTGACTCTTGGACTGTATTGAGTGCAGTCGGTGTAGAGATCCTGTCTTTCAGCTTTGTACAAAGTTAACTGAAAAATGGCAGTGGAGTTGAGAAGAAATGTTGCATGAATTTATAGGTCATGAAAGAAGCTTCTGAGCATCACTCTAAGCTTAAGTTAGTTACCGGTAACCTGTCTTTCAAAGTACAGGCAGGCACTTTTGGAAATTTTGCCCTTTTCTTTCTAAAAAGAAGAAAACTTTCTGATAATTATATAATGGTTCTTTCCAAATGTCTCTTGGGCAATTACCACATCATATTAACAATGCTAGAATTTTCAGAAATATTGCAGTTTTGCCAAACTAAAATTAGTGAAAAAGAGTTTAAATATTTTACAGCTGTGCCACATTACACAGTAGTTGCATACTTAATAATACCCTACTACTTACAAGGAAAGTTAATTAATTTGCTTTCATGTTAGTTTTTTCCTTAAAAAAAACTTGCTGAATACTTTATAACTTGTGTACATTTATTTCATGTTATTGCTAACAGCTTTAAATAACAATGTTTTAATTTGGTAAGGAACAGACTATTATACCTTTAAAGCTAATATAAATGTCCTTTAAGCTAATAATGGAGTATTTTTCCTTAAAGATCTTACAAAATATGTCCAGTAGTGATGTACACACTCAGAACACCAAACAAACAATCAAACAACAACAAAATAATAATAAAATAACAACCCAAAAACAAAAAGAACCCACAAGAAAACAAACAGATAAAGAAAAAGAAGTGAAAATAATCACCTCTAGAAATTAGTGCATACTTTTACAGATGTGGAAGGGAGTGAGACACCAAGAGAAAACAAAACTTCTGTTGTTGAAAGAAAACATAAGGTCCTGTTACTCTGGCTAGTTGAACATGTATGGTGCTGTGCACATATAAAGATCTTGGTGGGTTTATTTTTTTCTATTCTTAAGACAGAAATTATTTGAATATTGCTTTAAGTTGATTTGTAGTCATTAGGACTAATCACTTATTAATCATGTCTTTAAGTGTTTTCTTTACCAGAGGTAAATTGAAGTATTTTATTTTCCTGAAACAGAGCCCAAAGCTCTGCTGGTACCTCTCACAAAAGCCAGCTTAATTCAGATCAGTTTACGCAGTAGGCATTAATGTGCATTCCCAGGTAATACCACAGTCTTTCTAACTAGTGTATTCCTGAAAATGTAAGGTTTTTTTTTCTAAGAAAACACGACACAGAATTTCTAATGTTTATAACCTCTGTATTCATCAAACTCATGTGAAAGTTTTATTATTTTCTGGGATTCTCTGTAGTTTTGCAGGCTTGTGAGTCTTTCTTAGAATAATACATACTGTACTGACAAGCATTTAGGATATTATTTCAGTGTGTCCTGGAATTCAACTGCCCCAGCCTGCTGTGGTTGCTGTTCACCTAGGACCAGTCAGGTCTTTGTCCATTTTCATCTGTCACTGGATTTGAAAAAAATGTCTTTTTGCCACTGTAGTGCTGGGATGAAAGTCTCACAACTCCCACGGGCTTTTTCTTTTATGTCCATTTGTGTTTATGACCATTACTTTTTATAGTGTTGCTTGGAAAGCTGTGACCACTTCTGGCATCCCAATCCAACCAGGAATTTTTCTAGTTATCTTAAATTTCATATCTTTAGGGACTGTGATGTGAACTTCCAACACAAGATGTTTTGGGGGAGAGAGTGTCAGCAAAGGTCAATCTGCACTTTATTATTGCTCTGCAATTGTGTGACCTAAATATATAAGGTAGTTTACTTTCTGCAGCATTTTTACAAAACTCTCATACATTTCTGTCAGCACTTCAGGTGGGTAACAGTGCATAGCTGTGGTGACATGTCTAAACATTCAGCATAAATTCCCACCCATTGAATTGTGTGCTGTGGTCAGATATTGTGGAGCTAAGCTGTAGAAGCTACAGTGAAAGTAGATTTGAGATGTAGAATTTTTTATTTGTAGCATCTGTGTCTTTGCAAAGAGGGACAATATTACTCCAGGGAAACTCTGGAGATGTTTATTTGGGTAACTGGTTGAGCACAGTTTTTCTTTCCACTTGTTGCTTAGTTTTGCTGCTTTTTTTCCTTTGCAGTTGGAGGAGTTGGGAGCTACGTGTGTGTGTGTTGGGTTTTATTCTCAATCAAAACTAACAGTAAATCTACACCTATTTTTGTTGGGTTTTTTCTTCATTTTTATGTGTGTGTATTTTTTGTGGTTTTTGGTTGGTTGGTTGTTTTTTGTTTGGTTGGTTGGTTTTTTTTGCGTGTGTGTGTGTGTTAGGTTTTTGTGGGTTTTGTTGTTGTTTTTTCTTGTTGTTGTTTTCCTGATGCTTCCAGTGTTGGTGATATTTTGCTTAACAAAATCCTTGCAAATCCATTTCATATCCTTTTAAACTTAGGATGTATTCTTCAGTATACCTTTCAACAACAGTTTTCTGTCTCTCAAAAAAAATCAGATGTAAGAAAAAATCAAACTAAATAAAAAGAACTACAATTGTTGAGAAAGTCTGAGGTGGAAACTCAAGCTATTATGTGATCAAATTTTTACTTCTTTTCTTTTTCCCCTTATTTAGGACTTTCAGTATAAAAAAATTCTCCTAGTGACCTGGAAAGCTGGTCATTCCCATCTCTGTCCTCTCTTCTGGAGGAGGCTTCCCAGTTATAGGACCTTAAAATTCTCATAGGTTTTGTGTAGCCTTCCTGGGAATGCTTAACTCCTCTGCTGAGATGGAAGACATGAAACTGTTTAACCAAATATTGGATATACTCACTTCTGGTTTTGGCTAGGGGAGTGGGATGGTTCTTCTTATATGCCCATCTGCTTTGTTCAACTACTGATTCATGGAGGTAAGGTCATCTCCTTTATTCCATCTTACCTGTAGGTGGGAAGCATTTTACAAATGCTTTTTCATTTGCCATGTGATCTGCATTGGAAAACTTCTCAATTTAAGATTATCAGAGGCCTTAGCGGTTAATCATCTTCTATTGAGCCATTTTCTTTGCTCCTGTGAACAGCTCTTGTGTAAGTCTCCACTTACCTTGTCCACTTGGCCCACTGTTTGCATACTGTGCTATTTATTGAACTGTTGAAAAGCTTTATTATTTATTGCAGTTGTATAGTGGTTGGGTTTTTTTTCCCTAAATGTGTAGTATTGCCTTGACTTCTGTTGTTTGACAGTGATTACTGGCATTGTGATTGCCATTTGTAGGCAATGGGATAGAGTTGTGGTTTTTGGCAAAATCTGACTTTCTGACTCTGTCTTTCTTCCTTAGGATATTTACCTGTACTGTTTTGAGTTTTCCACCGCTGCGACAGTGTCAAAACATTGTGTCAGAGCAGTGTGACTAGATTAATACAGAAATTTCAGTTTGCTTTAAATGACTGCTATTACAAACATAATTTCAGCTGTCTGTGACAAAACCTGGGTCTTTGAGCACATCTCAGGCTTTTTATCCCAGATCCATCCCTGCAGCAGATGAATTTCTTGTAAAGAACTCGGTTAAAACCAGCAAAATTGCAATATAGTCTTCTGTAGGTTTTGTATTTTCCATTTAAAAACATGTCTCTCACCTTCTCTTTACATGAAATGCAGTTCTCTTCAAATTTCTGTAATACCATTTCAATACAGCTGCTTCTGCCAAGTTAACTGAAGACTATTAAAATCATGAAGTGCTTCAGACTCAACTACTGTCAGAAATATCTCCACTCCTTTTTCTTTTCTGTGTTCACCCATGCTGACAGACAAAGAGAGAAGCAGTGTTTAAATCTTTCACTTGCCTTCCATGCTTCTGGAAGAGTTTTGATTCTACTATTGAGCTTTTAACCGCTCTATTTGTGGAGTTTTCTGTAGTTACTTCAGCTGTAGCAGGGTATGTTCAGAAAGGAGTTGCAGTAAAGAGAAACGTATGAAGGCTGCTGCTTCTATCGTTGGCTGCTTTCTAACTGACCTGCATTTCTTAGCACTCAGGTCTGCCTGTTAATAGACCACGCTTCATATTATTTAGTCCAGGACTTAAGTTCGTTATAAAATCCATCGGAGTTTTCATTAAACACGTCAAGGGGAATAATAGTCAGTTTAAACTACAATGTCTCATTCAGTATCCCTTAGCTGTGCCATGCTTCTCTTCCTTTCTTAGTCCCACACCTGTCCCCCAAACATTATACAGGACTGAACCATCCTTCCTTCTTTCTTTGGAGAAATGATTTATTTTTTGAAAGTTTCAAAATGAGTTGGGATCCTCTCTCTGAGGAAACCTCACTTCAGAGACATGCTTTGAATGTACTGTTCCTTTGGACAAAAACTCAACTATTTCATTCTCTTCTCTGGTCCATCTTGTCCCTACAGATTCATACAAATTGCCTGAAAATGGCAACCAACAAAATTTTATCACCTTATACACCCCAAAACAGTTCAGCAAAAATGTACAATTAAATAAAAAACATCATAAATGTTACCT